>JAGKTI010000102.1:32796-50481 GCA_018397915.1 Birgus latro
TTCGCGTTAAGTGAAGTAGGGTCAATACTACCCTCCCCTGTGATGCGAAATGAGCTGACGCTTTTTCAACGGGAGCTGGCAACCCTGCTTGATAGGTTTGGCACCACAGGAGCAGGCTCAGTAATGTTTGGGCAGCCACAGGAGGAGGATTGTCTCTGTGTGTGATGCACCACGAGTGCATGTTTTGACTCAAATAACACAGTTATTTGGTTACCTACCACATTCTCATCATGCCTAAAGTAGCCACAAGCAAAGACAAACGTGTGGAAATGATTACTTTATACAAGCTGGCCACAAACTCCCATTTATTGCAAATCAGATGGTGTTAGACTGAGGACAGTGCAGAGACTGGTGAAGCGGTTCAAGGACAGTGGGGAGGCCATTCCTCCCACTCCACTTCCCAAGCCTGGGAGACCTCGTAAGACAACCTTCAGGACCCGTCAGCTGATCTCAAGGCAAGTTAGCAAGGATCCAAGGCTAACAGCACGGGATTTAAAAGAAAAGAACCCACAGTTGCTGGCAGATGTGTCTGTCAGAAGTGTGCAGCAGCTGTTGCATGACGATCTGGGCTACAGGAGTTTTTGTGCTCGTAAAAAACCACTGCTAACTGNGGAGCTCTTATGTGATGTTTTAAGTGACTCTTTTGATAAAACCAAGGCAAGAGTATTTATGCAAGATTCTGCCCCTGCACATGTTGCAAAGTCAGTGAAACAGTGGCTAACAGACTGTGAGGTTCCCTTTATTCGAGATTGGCCCGGAAACAGCCCAGATATCAATCCCATTGAGAATTTATGGGCGCACATGAAGCGGCTAAACTTGAGGCTGCAGCTATGGAGCAGTTTTAGTCCGTCTGTTCTGCAAAACTACGCCATCAGTCTCCCCAGACGCCTTAAGAAGATAATAAAGGTGAAGGGGAGTGCCAGTAAATACTAAATTCAATGGTGAGTGTTAATTTATTTGTTTCTCCTTGCTAACCACAAGAATGTTTTCTTTTTTTAAGATGGCGTCAACACTTTCCGCGCCTACTGTATTGTATCAGAAAAAGTCCGATAAAGCCAGAAGCAGTCCGGACTGCCTGACCACTTCAGCTATGTTCACCACAATAAGGTAAATAAAAGACATGTTTATCAGTGTACATTACAGTATTATTATACCATTTGATTAATGTAGTGAAGGTATAACATAGTACAGTACTGCAATGGTAGTGAAAACAGTTTAAAAACCAGTGGCACAATCCGGACTAATGTCTGATCTATCGGAAAAAGTCCGGATTAGCAGGGGAAAGTCCGGATGTCGCTTTTATCGAAATTTCGCATCTTTCGGAATGGTTAGGGCCCCAATTAGTCCGTTATAGTGAGGTCTTACTGTATTTGTATTATCATACACTTATATTCTTATTATCTCTAAACAATTAGAATCTGTTTAGGACAGCCACTTATAGACATCAGATTCAGTGGCAGTGATACATCATCAAAGAACAGCCCCCTTATAATGATGTGGTTTAAGAATACTATATCTAACTCCTCCACTCTGAGTTTATCCTACAGTTAATTAAAACTGTGTGGAAATACAACAGCAAGCTAAAAATACATCACAAGATTGAGGGGGTTAATACTGGTAACTGCACCAATCTGCACAGGAAATGTAGTCTTACAGGGTAAAGGAGGCAGGTGGGATCTGAGATTTCATTGTCTGGCTTCTTGTTCATGGAAGAAAAAAAAGTATGTTAATAGGATTAGAATATTAAAACATTCAGTGTTTCACTAAAACCTGAGCTGGTACTAAAACCCACATGTGCAAACCAGGTTGTTCACCTTAACCTGGCCCAGATTTTTGTCCTTTTGCAACTGTTTTTCATAGTTCATTGGCAGTGTAAGAATATACATCCTTTCCAAAGCACTTCATGACTAACATTACTGTATATTCCTGCATTAGTCGTTTGCAAAAACTTGGCACTCAACACAGTCAGATGGTAATTTTATTTAACATGAAATACAGCCATTAAAACACTTCCTTTCCATTTAGAAAATAACAACAAGCATATTACAGTATGGAGGGAAAAACACAACCTCATCACAGACAAAACTAAACTATGACTCACCAGCCAAAAAAAAATAAAAGAGAAAAGTGTTAGCTTTCATTGACTGGCTGATAATGAAAAACAACAGAGAAAGGAAACGAGAGAGAGAGAGAGAGAGAGAGAGAGAGAGAGATGGGGGGGGAAGCAGAGTAAATAAATGAGAAAATAATGCCTCCAAATCAATTCAAACCAGAAAATAAATCTCGGAGCACTCTGGAAACATTATACAGTAGTGTATAAGAAACTGGAAAACAAATAATAAAATAAAAAATCCTGACTCCTTCACTACGATGATGCCTTTAATTCTTGCCACCACCATACACGTTAATTCATCTTAGGAGAGACACTTGGACACTTTCCTAGGTTGAATAAAACACTCTGGTACCAGAAAAAACAAATCATAAAACTAAATCACAACACTTTAAAGGGTGAGAAACATCCTGTAAACAATTATAGGAAAAGAAAGACAGCGGTTAAGTTGAGGAAGTCAATGTGAGGGGAAAAAAAAAAACAAGTACAAAAGTACAGTATGAGGAATCGAATGAGTTGAGAAGCATGTGCAGTTACATTTACAGACTGACAAACAAATGAGGAAATGAAGGAGTGTTGCAATGTTGATGAGGATATGCTGGAGAGAGTAGCCCCTTGAGATGGTCTGGCCATGCACAGAGAATGGAAAATGAGAGACTAGAAGTGTATGTGAGAGAGGCAGAGGGAGGGGAAGAGAGACAGGATGAGATGGAAGGATGGGGTGGAGAGGTATGTGTGAGGGGTGTCTAAGTTGGTGAAATAGCAGCCTGAAGACAAAGAACAGAATGACATGGAAGTAATTTGTTTGTGGCCACATTGTCTAGGATTAAGGTATCCAGTTCTGGGGAGACAGGACACACTGAACAATTAATACAACTACTGTACACGTATTACAGTCATGTTTCAAGAAGCTGAGAACAGCGAATAAAAAATATATATATACTGTATATATACAGCATACATGAGCAACTGAGTTACTGTACATTCAGTCTTCATTACAGCATAAATCAGATATTTCCAAATGCCACAAATTTTCCAGAAAGTCAGTAGCCTATCACAAACTGATAAATTAGCTTCATTGCAAGTACTGGAATTTTAACAAGCAATGATTATGAAAACAGAGGTGGATAATACTATAATAACAGTAAGTAAATAGTAACAATAATAATAATAATTACTATTATTAAATCAACAAATTTTCCAGCTTTTTCACATCCTCCTAATCTTTATTTCTCACCTAAGGATGGACTAAGGAAGGAGTATGACACAGCAGCAAAGAAGGAAAAGTCATAGTGGTGTGAAGAGCTGAGTCATGGTGAGAAATTCCCCACTGATACACCCAAACTTACACCTCACTGCACACCCCCATCTTTCACACAACACCATCACTCACCCAACTCAAATTACAACAGTATTATACTTTTTATTCTTCTGTACCTACTTCAATTTTCTTACCTCATTTACTACTGTCTTTTTTTTTCAATTCCCTTCCCCCCCCTAGAGCATTCAATTTAATTTCTGGTGCATCATCCACTCAAGTATTTTTACTTCCTGTCATATGACTTAATTAACTTTAAGCTAACCAATTACATTCACTCCTACTTTTTTTTTCTACATCATTTACTAAACTTCCTAATGAATATCTTTCAAAACTCTCACTTATCTCTCTCTTCTGCAGTATAAATGATGACAATGCTGGTATGAGGAAAAAATAATCACAATCAAAGCTCAATAAAACTTCAGGAAATAACCACCAAAACGAAAAATGCATTAGAAATATAGATACCACAACTTTTCTATCCTTCTGGGAAAAAAAAAAAAAAAAAAGCCATTCCACATGCAACATGATACACCACTGATGCACCTACCACCACCACCCCCATCACCCTGTGCACTCACCCTGACATTTATCTTCAGCAACAATTACTTTCCTGCAACTCCTTTACCATCACAACTTATTTTTTCTTCTTGCTACTGATGCTGTGACCCCTGGCTCATCTTGCTACTATTTGGAAGATAAAGACAGCAGCTACTATGCTTCTACAGAACATCCTTTCCATTGTACTTCATCATTTTGTTACAACTCAGCACTCTAAATAAAGATAGAAACTTTTGGCCAAGTTAAAGTGCAAGGAGTAAAGACTTCCTCTGCTCAAAAGAATATCCCATTAGTGAAAAAGTTAATCATGACTACATCTAACTCCTCCATTTCAGTCTTCTATGCTGAGTAAAACTGTCTGGAGATACTAAAAAAAATACAAATACATGAACCATCATACTTGTTGCTGTTGACCAATCCAAGTCTATCTGGCTGAACAAACCCATCAACCACAAGCAAGCAACTGCCCCTGCTGAGCCATGCTGTGCAGTAAACCAACATTCTCTTGTGGGTGACAGTGCTTTGCTGTGGTGAGGTGTGGTGAAAACTGTAGGGGTTTTGTTCCTGGGTGGATGCTGCATCTGAATCTCTCCACCCAGTAAACAAAGGCACCATATTAGGCTCCATTTCACCCTGTAATGTGGTATATGGTTACCACCCAGCAATGTCAATGGTTTCCTGGGTTATAGGAAATGAAGTGGTTGCACTTCAAGCACATTCCATTTTTATATGTTAACTTCTGGGTTCACATTACCTTATCAATACTGTTATCAGGAAAGTTCTGTACTTGAATAAGATCCTACATACTCCAATATTACATAATTTCCAAGTTCTCCAAATTACCAGTAAGTACCAAAAAGAAAAGAACTATTAATTTTCCAATAATCATTATTCTGTAACTTCAAGACTTCCTAATTTGGAGCAATAAATATACGAGTAACTACTGCACAAATATCCAATAACATCCTCCAGTAACCATCCTCACCTTCACAAAAGCCAGACCTGGAGTTTTTGCAGTACTTGCACCTAAAAACATAATCTGGCAACTTTGACTAGAATCTTGCTCTGTAATATTCAAGGGCAATGTGTTTGTACTGTACCACCTGTCAGACCTCACATAACCCCTACTTATATATCCACCTACATCCACAACTACCACCCACAACTTTACATAAATCTTTCACATACTTACCACTTACCTAAGTATCTATCTTTTACAGATCCATCCACTCACCCACTTACACCCACCTACACTTTCCACACATCTAACCATTTACACCCTTCTACAACTTCACACAAATTACCACTTGCCTATATACTTACCCTTCACTTACCAAATTACTTATATAAACCAACCTAAATCCTCCACTCATCTAACTACTTACACAATCCTACATCCTTCCCATAGCCAACAACCGGCTCATCCATCTCACTGCCTATCACACGTTACATTAATCACGAACATCACACACAGGCTCTATCACTTCATTGTCTATATACAGTACACTCTTAACACATTCACTGGCTACCTCCACATCCTGTTCTGTTATCGTTACCTCTCATACAATATACAACTTTAATAGGAGCACTGGTAAAGAATGATGGTCTTGCCTAGCATGTTTAGGTTCAAGTATCCAAGAGATAGCTGCAAATTTATCATCATCATGACTTTTTTCCCCCACCTAATGATGGGAGGAAGTTCATTATAAAATGCAGTACCACATTGTTCTCACTCTGGTTATCCACAATTAATGTTCTGGAGTATGATAGCCAAGCCTTAGGCCCCTACACCATGAAGGGACTTACTGTACTGTATATGGATTTTCTTTTCTTTTCTAACCTGCTGCACACATACTCAGTGACAATTACTAACCACTTCATTACATAACTACCCTCCTAACCACCTGTGCACCCACCTAAGTTATCTACCCTACAAACACACACACCCATACACAAACTAATACATATCAGATTACACCACACACCCTTTACAGTACTGGGCTACTCACCCACCCTAAGTTTATCTATCCATCTACCTGGTCACTAGCTCGCCATCCCCTGTTCATTCCATTACTTTCACCCACCCACCATCCAGGCCCTAGCAATGGATAAACTTTACTGTAATGCTGCATGACCATGACACAGCAAGTTTTGGGTCTTGCATAACCACACCAGAAATTTCATGGCACTTCACTCTCAATGTTTATCATAATAATCAGGGCATTTGCCTAATCTGAGAGTAATAACAGGAATATTGGCTGATGTCCAGTGTCTGCAAGGAAGAAATTGGTGTGACTCTCCCTATGAGAAACACACACATGCATGTGTGTAAACTAGCAGTAAGGTCCAGACTGTTAGTAGTAATTTAACCAGGCTGGTGGTAGTCTTCTTGGTCTCCTATCCTCATTCATTAACACTCCAACATACAGAACATTACACTCTTTGTTCCTTAACAATGACAGCTTTCTATAATGCTTTCCTCAGGAAATATTGAAATTAGTCCTCTCCCTATTTTCACCATCAGAGCAACAGTTCCCCTACAGCTAAGCCGATTCCGAACTTTCTTTACCCCTGCACAGTTGTTGACCTTGTACACGGGTTTTATTCGCCCGTGTATGGAGTACAACTCTCATGTGTGGGGAGGCTCCCCACATGCAGCTCTTCTCAATAGGGTGGGGTCAAAGGCTTTTCGTCTCATTAACTCTTCTCCTCTTACTGATTCCCTTCAACCTTTGTCTCTTCGCCACACTGTTGCATCTTTATCTCTCTTCTATCGCTACTTCAATGGTCACTGTTCCTCTGAACTGTCTGCTTGCATCCCTCCACCTCTACGACGGGCACGTAGTACCCGTCTAGCAACAAACTCTCATCCCTTTTCTGTCCAACTCTCTAATGCAAGAGTTAACCGTTACTCCCAGTCCTTCATTTATGCAACTGGTCAACTCTGGAACTGTCTTCCTCTGTCTGTATTTCCTACTTCCTATGATCTCCAGTCTTTCAAACGCAGTGTGTCCAGGCATCTCGAATTGAACGGATCTTGAATTTGGCTCTCTTTTGTATTGTTTTTGCTTTTTCTTGGAAGGAACAGTTATTTATGCAGGCCTGTGGCCTTTGGTTCCTTCTTCCTTGCATAAGAAAAAAAAAAAAACAAGCTTTACAGTACCAGTATAGTATATTAATATCTCAGAGACACTGCCCTGTACCATTCCCACTACTCAAAATCTGTTCCTCAAAATCCACTGCCATCACTACCATTGCATTACATTGTCTTCACCCTACTTCCTACAATATGGGATGGAGAAAAAAGGAGAAACTTTCAAGCTCTTCAGGGATATGAATACAGAGAAACATAGCCAGAGGTATAGTATCCCCCTCCTGGGCTGTGGCCAGAATGAGACTACTTCCAATGTACATGAAGTTGTGGGCAGTGGGGCATATTGTCACTTCCAAGTCATGCTGGGATTATGTGGCCATTATTTTTTTCTCCCATTCACAAAGGAAAAACATCCCCTACTTTTTATCACCACCTCTCACTAGGCTAACACACATTCCTTTCAAACTCTACAGGAAAATGTAATTTTTTTCTTCATGAATTTTATTCCTGAAAATTCCCATTACACTAAGATTACAGTATAAAACCTACAATACTGCAATATCACAGAGTACTGTACACAAGTAATACACAAAATTACCCACTACTTAACATTACATACAAGGATCCATGACTGGTATGGTATCAGTCAATAATCAATACAGGCATAGCGATGTTACCAAGGCAACTAAGCTAGGAAGTGGAACAAACATTCCAATACCAGTAATTGCTATTGCCACATCAATTCATACTGCATCTTTTGTACTAACACACACACACACACACACACACACACAAATGCACACATTACTTACCATATGATGTCCTACAATGTTTATACTGTACATAACATCCAATCTCATATTTGGCAACACCCTCTAAGGTGTAAGGGTTTGAGGCCAGACCACACACTTCTGTCCATATAAGGATACAAGATCAGCCTACTTCCCCTGAAGTAAAAAAAAATAAAAAAAAAATAAAAAAAGTGTGTGTGTGTGGGGGGGGGGCCATCAAACCTATGTAGGGCCATCACCCCAACTGGGACATCCTAACCACTAAATAACCTGATTGCTTATCTTGGAACTGAAATAGCAAGGCCATATTCAGTCTTAAATGTAGAGTATTTAGTCATGATACTTGATGAAACTACCCAATACTTGTACTGTACAAACTTTCACTATAGCCTTTTCAGTCTACTCTGAGAAGATATGAGCCTTAAGCTTAGGAAAGCTGGCAGCTGATTGGTTGTCTGACAGCATTCATTATTAAATATGCATTTTAAGTTATTTTTATTATAATGGTTACAAATAACCATTACATGACAGGACTGCCCAAATAAAATACTTAGGTATTTGTATAAATTAATTTTAAAACAGAGCCTTATGAACTCTATCTGATGGTCTAGACACGTTAGAAATTTTGAATTCTCAGGACAAATTAAAATATGTCCAAGTAATGTTCTACAAGTACCTCGGTTCCCACCCACCTCAATTTCAGGCAAATTAAGATAAATTGTCATTACTGCAAAATTATGTAAAGTTTAACTTAGTGCAGCACTGGAATTCCAACAGAAATGACTGGTAGACACGGGTGAAGAAACTATGTCACCATCACTTTTAATATCCCACAGCCCATATCTTGTCACAGCTCTGTAAGCTGTAATAGATATTCAAAACTAAAAAGACAGAAAACTTACTGATGATGCAAAAGTAGAAAGCATAATGTAAACTGATGCAACAGCAAAACGCTCTAAAATAAATGTGAATATTAGTCGTCTTAGTCAAGTGGGACATCGCACCAGCGGCCTACTTCCCCCCCAACTGTCACATTTACTAGGTTATATTTTATGAACTATTACAGTACAGCATAATGACATAATTTACCCTAATTTGCATGAACATGAGAAAAACATCAAAGTACTTGTAAAATTTTACTTGGACCACCTCATAAACTTTGTAAGGCCCCATTTTTTAATTAATCTAAACAAATATAGTAATCTCTCAATTATCTGGACGGCCACCATCCGGGCCATCCATTATCCAGATGCTGTGATCTGGCTGTTCAAAACCATTATTCGTACAGTTTTCCACTTTATCCAGACAAAATGCTTGCATCTGGGTGGAAATTATTGCCACACGAACATTTTTGCCAAGCTGGGCTTTTTTTTTTTTTTCTTAAGAGCTGTGGTAATTGCTTGCCTGTGGTTGATGGGTCTGGTTGACCATAATTATTGCATGGCTGTGGTTCATAGGTCTGCTTGACCAGGCAGAGTATTGAAAACACCAGGAATAAGTGTTGTACAATGTACTGTTGTGGCCTTTTGCAATGGCTTTCAAAGTTAGGGTTTGTACATATGGGGAGAAGTCCATTATCCGGCCATGCCTTTGGCTCTCTCACATCAGAAAATCAAGGGACTACTGTTTTAAATGCACTGTCAATGATGAACGCACTCAGACAGGCAATCAGCTGTCAGTTTTCAAAAGCTTAAGGCTCATCTCTTCCCAAAGTAGATCGAATTAGCTATAGTGACAATCACATACAATGAGTCAATATTTAAAACACTTCAGCTTCAACTTTTCTAATCAAATAATGACAACAGACTGAGCAAATCCACTAACAGCAGGCAAGCAACCACCCTTCCAGGGTTATCCCAGATGTTTGATCACTTCGGCAAGGCACAATCAGCTAAATGGGAACATCATCGAGTGATGGGTTTAAACATTTTTCCATTTTTCACAACATGAATCTTTAACTTCTCTCTTTCTCTCTCTCTCTCAGTACAGTACCATACTTACACAATGAGCTCTAGCAGATTACCTACTTGACAGGCCTTCCTTATCTATCCTCCAATTTAACTTCCTGTAGACTTCATTCCCTCAAAACACCAGAGAGCTGAATTACGCATGAGCTCCAGTAATTTAAAGTACTAGACAGGCCTTCTTTATCTCCTCTGATTTCACTTTCTGTAACTTATAAATCCCATCACAAAATGCAGTCCTTCCTGAGTTGATTTACATTTTCTGGTAATAGCATGAATGAAAATGAAAAATAATCGAATGAGAGATTACAGAATTGCATTTCAGTCCTTCATTCAGTGGGGTTTTCTTAAGTCAAATAAGAATGAAGTCACCATCATAGTTGTCAACATTCTCACCTTATACTGATCCAAATTAATATAATCCAAACCTTAATCCCTTAAGTATTACCGGTACTCAAGTTTTAACCAAAGATTAGGGGATGAGCCAGTGATCAACTCTGCATATTACACTAACTTAGTCAAAGTCAACATTTGCAAAGGAAACTTGTCATGTATCAGCAACAGATATAAATCACAACTGCGTCAATTCAAATGGCATTTATCTGGGTTAGCATATGATAAGCATAAAACAGCAGCTAAATCTGGGTTTAGAACTGGAGATTATGATTGGATAAGCAGACACAGGAAATCTGGCATAAAGAGCACAACACTATAAAAGCATATTCTAACAAATGCTATCAAATTAATGTGGAAATTTTCATCTACAGGATATAAAAGAAACTTGGAACTACATTCAAGACCATGTGATGTTTTTTAAAATTTCCCCCTATCTATTCCACAATAAACTAAAGAAGGCACTTATTCAAACTACTGTACCAAGTACCTGCGAAGCTGCTCTTGTCAGTTTCTCACATCTTTCATTACCAGTTGCAGGGGGAAAGTTGATAATTCACAATCCCTCCTATATACAACTTATGGTATGCACAGACCTATTGCCAATTCACTAAAACAAAAATACTGCCAATCTGAACATATATAAGTGCTCACCATCCACTCACTTGATGTAGTGCTGCTCTCAGGTGTCTGCCTTTTCCTCTCCTCCATCCTTCTTTCCTTCCATCCTCTTCTATCTTTCTTTCCTTCATTCTTTCCTTGTCCTTCTGCCTACGGGTGACTTTACACTCCCTCTTCTGTCTTTCTTTCCTTGTGACTTTACACTCCCTCTTCTGTCTTTCTTTCCTTGTGACTTTACACTCCCTCTTCTGTCTTTCTTTCCTTCCTTCTTTCCTCTTCCTTCTGCCTGTGGGTGACTCTACATTGAGTGACAAGCCAAATGGTTTCCTGTACACCAGGAAACCATTTATTACGCTGGGTGGTAACCATATAACCAAATTTTGGCGCCTGGTGGTTTAGTGGGTAATTACCGTACTCCAATCGGATTGAGCCTGTGTAGGTTTATATCCAAGGGGTGGTTGGGGTTTATTGCTCACGTATTGCCACTCAGGGATGAGTGAGGCTGGTCACTCTCATCTTAAATGTCAGGACCAACTTGCATAGCCCCAGGCTCCTACACTCCTCATGAGGCAACGTAGGAGTGGATGATGAATGATATAAAGATGTATTACAATACAGTATACTATACATTTGTGGGCCATAAAGGGCTATAATAACGATTAGTATAAACACCCTATGATTATTATTAGGCATTCACATAGATGCCTGGTGGCCTAGCGGTTTAGTACACCAGAGTGGTGGCCTTGCCTTCTATGTTACAGTTCAAATCTCCCTAAATTGACCAAATGTTCTTTGGTCATGAAAAAGCTACCAAGGATTTTGATAGGTCTCCTCTCCTGAATGTTTTGAACCATGGTAGCCTTGCCTTGGAGTTCCCTGGAAGTTCTTCAATTAGGAAATGCCTACAGGGGCATGGGTCTGTATCCTGCTGTTATATATTTGGCTCACAACAGCTTTGCCTTTGGTTCCAAAACAACAAAGGGGATCATAATATGGCTCACAAGAGCTTTGTCTTTGGTCTCAACACAGCAAAAGGGATCATATGCAACAATGAAAGTGTTTAAAACAAAGATTTCAGGACATACAGGTGCTTAATGGTCCCCAGGTATGATGTACCAAGTGATCAGATGGCTCACAATAGCTTTGTCTTTGGTCCCAACACAGCAAATGAGATCACATGCAACTGAAGGAGTATTTAAAACAAAGATTTCAGGACATACAGGTGCACTGAATTTTAGCTTAATGGCTCCCAGGTATGATCCAGCAAGTGATAACTAGCTTGGAAAGCAACTGTATGGCTCCTTTTGACAAGAAGTAAGGATGCTGTCTCTTATTACAAAACCAAAGAAATATAAGTCCCATACTAATACTTGTGAGCTGTAGGGGCTGAAGGCTAGGTTGCTGTTGCCCATACCATTAAAGGGCAGGTCCCCATCTGATGTCCTAGTCCCACACAATATTAAGGAACATGACTGAAAGACCTTAAACTACTGTAGTCTGTACAGCACCTATACTGCACCCTAAATGGAGCCTCTCACTACTAAAGAACCAGTTCTCCAGATGCTCGGCTACTTATAGTATAATGAACCTCAGGCACATACAGCGTACCTACTCTTCAGGTACTCACAAAAAATAAACCTAAAAGTGTCAGATTCCAGCAGCAACTGAGAAGTGTGCAAGTTCACCAATAAAATACCCACCTCTGGCTAGATAATTCATATATATATATATAGTAGACTACACTTTTTCTATGGTAAATTTCTGTAAGGGAAGGGGGAGAGGCCTGGACCTTGGGCTTCATTTCTCCTCTGATTTTTGTCCCCAGACAGGAAAGCTTCATTCTGGATCTACCCACCCATTCAGGTCTCAACATTCACCTTAATATTATCCTTAGAAATATTTGTACACACTGCACGTATATTATTTTATATTCATGAGTATCTATTATGAGTGAGGTGGAGGGGGCGAGAGGGAGGAGGAGGCCGAGGATGAGATGGAGGGATGGAGTGGAGAGGTATATGAGAGAGGGGGGTGAGTTGGGAGTGTGGTAGTGAAATGGCAGGGGACAGAGTGACATGGAGGCGATTTGCTTGTGGCCACCCCGTTCGGGATTGAGGCGTCTGGCAATAGATAGATAGATAGATCTATTATGTAAGCTGTAATAATGTTAACCCATGGATTGCGCAATTACCTTTTTGTATACCACCCCGTGGTGTGCAAAAAATGAAGAAAAAAGTTTTTTTTTTATTATAAACTGAAAGATAAGCATCCAAGGCATCATCTGGGGGAAAAATAAAAACAATAATAATCTCTCTCTCCATTTTTCCGTTGGGCCATGCGTAAATTTATGTTGGTGACTAGTGAAAAAATGAAAAAATAGATAATAAAGAATAATTTGTTTTTGTTTATTATAAACTTGAAGATAAACATCCAGGGCATCATCTTGGGAAAAGAAAAAATCTCTCTCCATCTGTGCGTAGCGACAAGTAAGTCTGTGTAGGGGTGGAGAAGTTAGTGGTGATGCACGGCCAGCACAGCCTGAGGCTGAGCTGTGGCTTGCAATGTGACGCTACCCAGCCTGAGCTGTGGCTCACAATCTATGGGATAAAAGTGTGCAGCAATGTTTATCATCACCATCACCCTAACTGAATTTACTATGGAGATGAACCCATACCTCCATCTCCCATCCCAGAACATGAGAATTGTAAGGCTTGTTAAGTTGTAAGTTACGAAGTTAACACATACCTCCAATAATATTGCACCATTTTTTTTTTTTTAAGGGGGAGAGGAGGATACTGTATACCAATGATCAATTCTCCTCTCACAACACTGAATGCTTTAAAGATACAGTAGTTACACAGAAACTTCAAAAGAAGTCATTCCATTCACCAATCCCCATTTTTTTTTTAGGGGGGGGGAAAAGTAGCAAACAATACCATAAAATTTCAAACTGTCTAGAAGGAATGTTTGTGTATCATATTTTAAGGTATAGTCCTTACCAAGCAGATCCAACTCCAGGGCAACATACTCCACATTGAGCCTCCTGAACAGATCTTTCACCTGTGGATGCAAAGATCATCAGTCAACACTACTGAATACAGCCTACCCTACATAACGTTCATCCCTTCACTCCTATGATGTATACCTACAGTACTTTTATTTTAT
This sequence comes from Birgus latro, assembly GCA_018397915.1. Lineage (NCBI taxonomy): Eukaryota > Metazoa > Arthropoda > Malacostraca > Decapoda > Coenobitidae > Birgus > Birgus latro. The sequence continues at coordinate 46,814 of JAGKTI010000102.1, forward strand.
TTTTGCTATAATCAGATGATATTATTCAATTTGTGACAGGCCTCTAGTAGTGAAAAGGTCAGTGAAGGCTATATCTAAACACACGCACACACACACACACACTTCCTCCCGTTCTGCTAAAATAAATAAAACTGTCTGGGGGTAGCAAGACTGAATGGGTAAAGCAGCTAAACAGTATTATGGCTAAAATACAAAAATACTGTGGCCACCAATAATAATGCAAAATACAGTACAAAGATCCTATATTTTAGAAGTTCACTAGTTACTATCCTGACTGCTAGTACCAGTTAATAAATAAAATCATCTTATGGTAGTGGGAAAGATAAATTAGGATGGTTGGGAGGGTGGACAGCCTGATGGCAGAGAAAAGGGCGACACAGAGGCAACCTGTTTGTGGACATCCTCACTGGGATTACGGTGTCTGGCAATAAACTGACATGGCAAATGGTTACACTCAGAGTCACTACCATACTTTACTACACTGGCATTTCCTTTCTATCTCCTTTTTATTTCTATGTACATCTAAGAGTACTGCATAGGCAGAACTGTGCTCATCCATTTCAGCAATGCTCTTGTGTTTACAGTATGTGTAGTTGAGGATTTGGTACATGTTTACAAAACCATAACACCAGATTCCTAAAATATAATAACTGTGAATCAACTCATTGCACAGTTCAAAGTAGTCAGCTAATTATCATCTATGACGTTTCTTCTACATATTAAAAAAATTAGTGGTGAAAACAAACAGGAATGAATTTCCAGCCTTTTTAGGCATTAACCTACCCAAACCCCACTTAACTTAGATCAGTGTCATTGAAGCCTAACCGAGGTAAGCTTCCAATCTTACCTAGTCATTGACGGAGTTCATCTTGACTGATTACATAAGTGAAAACATGTGACAAAAAACAAAAGCATACCGCTTATGACCATGATGCACCACCAAGAAACAAAAATGCATCACTTTTAACTGATGAAAGGAACTGCCAGCTACGGCACACATTAAAGACCTCACAATAACTCACTTATTTTTATGTTGTGGAAGAAATCTCACTGAGAAAAGCTGACTTAGAACTGTGCAACCAATCACACTGTTATTTCTTGAATCCAAGGATTCAAGGCGGTCATAGTAAATGTGTGACTGTTCAACATCAAATTAAACAGACCAGCTAGTACAGTGTACAACACTCAACTGAATTCCATGTGACCCAAACTGGCTGCATATTCCCTCAAAACCAGAGAAGCAATTTACCACCAGTTATTTTCCAACAAGACAGGCACCCCTGTGGCTTTACTATATATTTACTCAACAAAGATATGGTTAGCTACAACAGGCTAATATTCAGTACAAGTAGAACTTCAATTTTAATGTGTCTAAAGTGAAAAAACATGTCATTCCGTAACATGTTGGTCTATGTATCCTTGAAAGTAAGTACACTCAAGAATGAGTTTCAGCTAAAAGTTAAATACTGGGCCAAACTCGTTATGATGTAACTCTAGGGCCAAAAACAAAATTACCTTGAGCATGCCACCTTCGTGGTACTGAGAGTATTACCCAGAGGCAGAGGTAAGCATTACCTGGACAAACTCCCATTGCATCACCACCTCACCCCTTCTCGAAAACCCTCTTACACTTACTTTGGTAAAAAAAAAAAAAAATTTGACTGAATTAAAGATAAAACTACTCACTTTATGACAGAATGGGCAGAAAGACTTGCTGAAGATCATAACTTTATTTTTTGCGATGTTTTGGTCGACTATTTCTGCCGCTGATAAATTTGAGGTCACGGGCGCCATGGTGACCAAACTCTGTGCCCTCGGCACCCTCAAACCACTTCCACAGACACCCACTGTTCTCCCGAGTCTTTTACACGCCGCCAAGTGGCTCCAGGATGTTAAGTTAACCTTCCTAGAGCTATGCAAGCACCGGTATGAACGTGTAACACAAGAACGCGGGTGCAGCACCCTCACCAGCGCCGCCACTCCGCTCATGGCGGGCACCTACAGGGTTGCCAGAACATTCTGGCTACGTCACGCCCAGTCATTAGTCTTATATAATCAGACTTTTCAGATTAAACACTGGGTTTTCTTGTCGTGCTCCGTAAAACATGTATATTTATGCATGCTTACGAAAAGTTTATCTACACTGCTACTGGATGTACAGTATAATTAGCCATCACTACTCTCTAAAGGGCTTTGGCAGCTTTGGAAAATCCCAATTCGGCTGTCGAACATCTCGGAGATAAACAATTTTTTTTTCTATATATATATTTATCAGTATTATCGTCTTCGTAACATACTGACGTTACTAGTGCACTAGAATGCCTTAAATGCCGTATATTCAAAATTCCACTGGCTAATAATCAGAACCATATTTTTCAAGATTGCTTATGGGCATGGGGAGAACCCAAGGGAAATCCCCGTTCATTAACATAGTTGTGGGCTAGTTGATTTCTTAACCTTTAAAGAATGAGAAGTTTTAAGTACTTTTCCAGATGTCACCAGACGATTTTATTTATCTTAAAATTGGTTTCACATCCTCTAGACGTTATGAGTAGGTTATGAAAGTGGGGGAGAGGTGTCCATTTCAGTCCCACTCCTTGGAAGAAAGGGGATTGTGAGATTCTTATACTCTGACATGAATGTGAAGTAATGCTTAAAACTTTCCTCTCTATTACGTTACAAGGTGAAGACGACAAAAATCGGGGAGGCTAAATACATAGACTAATATTAACCTCTCCTACTACAGAAGACGACGGCTATTGTACTAAGATGGTGAGTATCTCTGTCTTTGGTGAAAACATGTGTGACTGTGCAAACCAGGGTCAGCAAACTTTGCCACACAGCCACAGGTTCCGAGCTTCTAGATGAATGGTTCCTTCACTGTCAGAGGCATTTTGATGCTGCACTTCTGTAGGGTTGTCCTTATACTGTATGATGTTTAGGATATCTTTTGTAAACCCCTCTCCGCCAGGGGTAATCCGTTTCCGGCTGTCTCGTCACATGGACCTGGGAGCACTTAGTCTGACCCCTCACTGATGGCCCCTACAGCATGGGTAACCCTGTCCTGCTGAATACGGAGGGGGATCTCCCTCCGCTGGTACGGACCACTAGATTTACAGGGCACGCAAGCCCCTCACCATGACAAGGTGGTCCATCTCACCTACCACACACCATACCTACCATCCAGCCCACCTACCATACACCATATCTACCATCCAACCCATCTACCACACACCATACCTACCATCCTGCCCACCTACCACACACCATATCTACCATCCAACCCACCTACCACACACCATACCTACCATCCAACCCACCTACCACACACCATACCAACCATCCATCCCACCTACCACACACCACACCTTGCATCCATCCCACCTACCACCTACCACACACCACACCTTGCATCCATCCCACCTACCACACACCACACCTTGCATCCATCCCACCTACCACACACTACACCTTGCATCCATCCCACCTACCACACACCACACCTTCCATCCATCCCACCTACCACACACACCACACCTTGCATCCATCCCACCTACCACACACCACACCTTGCATCCATCCCACTTACCACACACCACACCTTCCATCCATCCCACCTACCACACACCACACCTTCCATCCATCCCACCTACCACACACCACACCTT
>JAGKTI010000102.1:50553-62882 GCA_018397915.1 Birgus latro
CTCTCTCTCTCTCTCTCTCTCTCTCTCTCTCTCTCTCTCTCTCTCTCTCATTTCTTGGGCCGTATAAAACCCAGGTGACTTTTCTCTCGTCCATGAGGGGGGGAAAAGGGAAAAAGTGAGGGGGAAAGGGCATTTGACGCAAGGATCACTGCCGGTTACGCGAGCTGAGGGGAGAGGAAGAGGGGAAGAAGAGGGAAGGAAAGGGAGAAGGGAAAGACGAGGGAAGAAGAGGATAATCGGGAGAAAGGATGAGAGGAAGAACAGAGTGAGGGGAAATGTGGAAAAAAGGAAGAGAAGGGAAGAGAAGAGCAGAGGAGGTAGAGGAAGAGAAGGAGAGAGGTGGAAAGAGGGGAAGAAGAGGGGAGAGGAGGAAGAAGAGGAAGAGAGGGAAGCACAGAAAGAAGATGAAAAGAGGAGGAGGAAAAGAAGACAAGGATATGGGAGGAGAGGAGAGGTGAAAGAGAAACACTAGAAAGAGTGAGAGGTAATGAGAAGAAAAGGTGAAAAACAAGAACAAAATAGGAAATATGGACGAAAACGGAAGAAAGTATGGAAGAAAAAGGAGGAAGCGGGCAGACACACACACACACACACACACACACACACACACAAAGGAAACAGTAATTGATGATGGAACGGCAGGTTACTTCATCATCTAAACCTTACCTGCCGTCCGCCCACACCTGTACACCACTGCATCCGTGTGTGTGTGTGTGTGTGTGTGTGTTCTCATAACGGCCATCTCATACATGTCAAGCCGTTTATGACTGCAATCGTGTGTACAGTACTGTGTATGTAGGTATGGTAAAATGACTGTGTATTCAGTGTCATGTACTGTACGTTTATGTGAGCAAAACTTTCACGATATTCCAGTGCGAAGACGCTTTTTATTTATTTATTTATACCTGATGAATGCCTTGACCGATCTGGATCAATGCTGGCTAAGGCAAGTAGTCACGGGTCACGGCTGGAGTTCTATAGAGCTTTCCTATCCTTGACTCAATGGATAGTCAGTTACAATTACCCTGTTATAAATGGCCTCCAGTAAATTAATAAGTCTGTTGTATCATATGTCCTCGTAGTGAAGAGGTTTAACCTATAACAGTACTCTTTTTAGTCTAACTTTTCCTAAAACTGCCATCTCACTGAATACCGAGAATATCACGATGAAGTGGCATGGGAAGGACGCAATTAAAGCCACAGTATCATCTTAGTTTGCCATTAGATAACGTAAAATAAGTTGCAAAAGGACCAAGTTAATATGCAAGACTTACAGGACCAATCAGGATCAAGTTAATATGCTAGACGTACACCTTCCAGATACGCCTCACGAGATTCAGCTCTTCAACTCATTCAAGAAGCTACGGCGAGAGTTTACATTGGCGCCAAGATACAGAGACGAGGTCAGTCATGGTCGTATGTTTAATCCGCAAAGTGGAATGCAAACCCCTAATTTTTTATAGTCATTTATGGAACGCCTGTGGTTATTAGGTATGGTCAGCCTGCATCCCATTTAACAGTGCAGTCAGCAGCCATTTGGGAAGGCCAGACTTTTTCTAACTGGATGGGTTAGACACAGCCTCCATTTACCCCTTGACTACAAGAGCTGAATTAACCCGTCTGCAGGGAGCAATAAAAATTAGTCACCGGATTAGTACTAGTAACTGCAACCCCAGGCTTGTCTGGACGTGAATCCAATGGACTGCAGGCTTAACTTACCTCCACTACCCCTCATCCATCAGCAGCCCACCCTACTTTCAAGGGACAGGGAAGGAGGTGAGGGACATTTGAAAACCGGGTAGTGGAGTTGCCCGGGTATATCGGTGCTACCACATGAAGGCGTCCCTCACCAGCACCAGTCACTTGATTGAAGGGGCTAATGAACACAGCTATTAAGGTGGCAGTTAAGTGAGATACGATACTTGGCCGCTTTACCACCTTGATATTTTTTTTTATAATATTATAAACAATTTTATTCACTATACTACTGACTTTTCCTGCTAAAGCGATAACAAGTTCCCTATACAACCCTGTAAGTTTGAAAAGTTCTCCTGATATGAATAACCTCTTGTGGTGGTTGCAAGAGATAAAATGTTCCTACTAGTGAAATAGCTATATAAGTTATAGTACACAAATGCATGACTTCGGAAGCACTTGGTTTAAACATACATCTCACACCTGTGACCTCAACCCCCCACCCCCATCACACCATTAAGCGTTATACAGTATGTTTGCTGTCTTGCAGAGAGAGTGAGTCGGTTGTATTCCCCTGTGCTTAATAGACTCTGCAGCATCTCTTGTCAGTGTATTAAGCGTCATAAACCTTAGTATTCCTTAGTATGGCTTGTGTGTGGGGGGGGGGGTGCAAACAGAATTCTGTTTGTCTAGTAATCAGAGTGACCCAGTTGAAGTGAAGGCCTGGCATAGATTCGATCCCCGAGGGATGACTGGAGGTACTTGGATGAAATGTAGTTAACAATACCACCTAAGGTCATCTGCCCTGAAATGTACTAGATTGTTGCAGGCTAACCTTGCGCCCCTATACCTAGAAGAGGTAAAATGGGGCTGACTCTTACTTACTTATTTCATTTATTACTCTTCCAGTCCCAGTCGTTCCTGTGGCGCATCAAAAAGACAAGAGGGTTGCCTGAACCTGTTTTCATTGCATTTCACATCAGGAGGACAGATAATACTCGTCACATTAAGGTAAGGTGGACGCCTCCACTTGGTGGCACCAGGCAGCTTCACTGCCCGGTTATATATACTTCCTCCAGTTCACTCATCATGCCCAGAAAGGATGATGATAAACAACTACAGCCTGCAGTCCACCGGGATCACATCTAGATGAGTCTGGGGTCACAAAACGACACTAAGCTAAGCACCTCAAAGATCATATTCAAAAATTACACTGAGGCTGAAGGTTTAGACCCTGTATGCACTGGTTTGATTTTCATAGAAGGAGACCGACCACCTCCCTTCTGAATATTCAGCCACACACCTTGCCTATGGAACTGAATGAGCACAAGTATTTAGTTTCTTAATCGAGCAGCGTGGACAACCGCCATTAGGTGCAAGAATGTTGGAGCCTTTATAAATGATACGAACAATCCAAATAACTCTACATTTAAAAACTGCCCAGTTGGAGTGATGACCTCCATAGTCTTGACCCCTAAGAGGTAAATGAAGCTTTCCAATAGTATAATACCGCCAAGGGAAGTAGGCTGGCCATCTACTCTTAAGTGTACAAGGCCACAGTAGCCTAGTTTCACATCCTACACCTCAAATACTGTATGTATAATGGGAGTGGCTGTCACCATTTTTTCCACTGACCTATTTACTGCCTGATGCTCCATCCTGTGAAGAGCGGTCTTGGCAAACTGATCTCCAGGTATCCATGTGCTGCATACCAGGTGGCTTTGGAGATTTAGTAACACCTCTTCCTCGGTAAATTATTCTGCAGATTACAGCTAAATATTCTCTTGCATATTGCTAGTGCAAGCTCTGTCTATATTTGAAGAAAAACATGCCAGACAATGTTAAGGTGCTATAAACCCTCCTATATTAGCTAGAATATGGCTTTATGTCCCTGCTCAGTAACAATCCCTCTTCCCACAATACATCACCTCTCATTATATAATCCACTACACTTATCTCCTCACCTTCTTGGTCCTTCTCTCCTTCCAACATTCCTTCTCCACCACATCTCTTTTCAACTCTCCTCCTACAAACCTACCTGATCTCTCCAGCTCTCCTTCTCCTTCCAATCTACAGTATCTCTCTACCGTTCCTATCCCTTGTCTCTCGACCTTGTCCTCAGTCCTCCTCTCCTTCTCTTTCTAACTTACCTTATCTCTCCACCTTTCCTCCCTCCAGACTCCCTAATTTTGTCACCTCCCCTCCCAGTAAACTCCCTATTCTCATCACCTCTCTTTTTAAACACCCTAACCTCATCACCTCTCCTCCTTCAAACTCTAATCTCACCACCTCTCCTCCTTTAATCTCTGTCTAATCACCTCTCCACCTTTAACACCAATCTCATCACTTTCCCACCTTTAGACACTCTCGTCTCATCACTTCTCTCCCTTTCCTTCCCTCCAGACTCTCTAATCTCTTTACCTCTATACCTTTCTTCCCTCCAGACTTTCTAATCTCACTACCTCTTCACCTCCCCTCCCTCTGTGCCCCTTAATCTTATCATCTATATTCCCCTAAACTCACACCTCTCTGGCTTGCTTCCTTCCAAAGTCTCTGATTTCACCAACTCTCCTTCAACCAAACTTTCCAAACCCTCACTACTTCCTCTCTTGGCCAGGTCAAGTTTGGGGGTACCTTGCCTGAGCAGGGGTACTTTAAGCGTGCCCTCACCTACCACCGCAACAAATACCCCAGGGCAGCTGCGTTTGTGGTGGCTTCAGATGACCTCCAATACGTCAGGAGCCAACTCAAACACCACCATGATGTTGTCTTTGCCCCAGGTAAAAAAACTCTTTGTCTGTTTGTCTGCTTCTATATCCACCTATTTATCTACCTTTATCTCCAACTACTGCAGCAATCAACCAAGAATGGCAATATTTATGGCGGCCTCTAATGACCTTACATATGTTAGGGACCTATTCCAAAACCACCATGATGGTGTCTTTTTTTCAAGTACATGTACATCTAATTCTGTCTGTCTGTCTTTCTGTACCTATCTATTTCCTTTATCTGTGTATCTACCTAGCCATCTCCTCTCCCTACTTTACCTCTCAACCATGGCAAGTACCTCAAGAACTTTGCTTCTGTGCTTACACCCTGCCTAGGTAAACTCTTTTGCCTTTGTCTGTTAACTTGTACCTTTCCTTCTTTTTGGAAGTTTGGATTCACTCAGCCAGTCCCAAGGAAGGGTGACCATTCCCAACCCTCTAACTATCGTCCAGTTGCTTTAGCATCCTGTGTCTCAAAACTTTTCGAGTCAATTCTTAACAGAAAAATTTTAAAGCATCTTTCCTATCACCTTCTTTCTGACCGTCAGTATGGGTTCCGTCAGGGACGCTCCATGGCGATCTTCTCACCTACCTTTCAGACTCCTGGTCATCCTCCTTTCGGGACTATGGCGAAAGCTTTGCCATTAGACATCTCAAAGGCTTTCGATCGAGTTTGGCATAAATCTTTAATTTCCAAACTGCCCTCTTACGGCTTCTATCCTTCTCTTTGTGCCTTCATCTCTAGCTTCTGGTCGTTCTATAGTTGCTGTTGTAGACGACCATAACTCTTCTCCTAGATCTATCAACAGTGGTGTTCCTCAGGGTTCTGTCCTATCACCAACCTTTCTTTTTATTCATCAGTGACCTAAGTTGTACATCTAACCCTATCCACTCGTACGCTGATGACTCCACCCTTCACCTCTCCATTCGGTTCCCGCAACGTCCATCTCAGCAGTTACTCCAACAAACAAGGGATGAGGCTATGGCAAACCTAATGTCTGACTTGGCTCGTATCTCTGACTGGGGTAAAAATAATCTTGTTGTTTTTAATGCATCAAAGACTCAGTTCTTACACTTATCAACCCGGCAGAATCTTCCACAGGAGTACCCACTGATGTTTAATAATATCCAGCTTAATCTTACACCTATCAACCCGGTAAAATCTTCACAGGAGTACCCACTGATGTTTAATAATATCCAGCTTAATCCTGCTTCATCCTTGAACATGCTTGGGGTTTCATTCACTCGTGACTTATCTTGGAAAGATCATATTACATCCTTTGTAAAATCTGCTTCCAAGAGATTAGGTGTGCTAAGCCGACTCCATACCTTCTTTACCCCTGCACAGTTGTTAAGGTTATACAAGGGTTTTATTCGCCCCTGTGTAGAGTACAACTCTCATGTATGCGGAGGCTCCCCACATACAGCTCTTCTCAATAGGGTGGAGTCAAAGGCTTTTCGTCTCATCAACTCTCCTCCTCTCACTGGCTCCCTTCAACCTCTGTCTCTTCTCCGCACTGTTGCATCTTTATCTCTTTTCTATCGTAACTTCAATGGCCACTGCTCCTCTGAACTGTCTGCTTGCATCCCCTCACCTCTATGACGGGCACATGCACCAGTCTAGCAACAAACTCTCATCTCTTCTCTGTCCAACTCTCTAGTGCAAGAATTAACCGTTACTCCCAGTCCTTCATTTATGCAACAGGTCAACTCTGGAACTGTCTCCCTCTGTCTGTATTTCCTACTTCCTATGATCTCCAGTCTTTTAAACGCAGTGTGTCCAGGCATCTCAAAATGATCGGATCTTGAATTTGGTTCTCTTGTATTGTTTTTGTTTTTTCTTTGAAGGAACGGTTTGTGGGCTCCTGCCTTTGGTTCCTTCTTCCTAGCATTAAAAAAAAAAAATTATGTTGTCTTTGCTACAAATAAATCATTCTGTGATCATATGGCAAAGGTGCATAAGGTGGACATAGCGGATGAAACACTGTACCATATTGTAATAACTGAAATGAAACTGAATAAATTAATCACTGTTCTGGCCGAGATTCGAACTCAGGCCCTCGTGCTTGAATCGCGCGCACGTTACCAATGAGCCAAAGAGAGGATCCCTCACTTTGCCCCTGGGCAACGCGGGCTTTTATACACACCATTACATCACTCTTTTCTCCCCCTAGTGATTAATTTGGTCAGTTTCGCTCTCCCATATGGTAGCGTAGCATTGGAGGCCACCACCGGAATGTGAGGCTGTCAAACACGACATATGACCCGGCCCTTACCTCACATCCCACACCGCTGCCGACCAATGTAATAACTGAAATGAAACTGAATAAATTAATCATTGTTCTGGCCGAGATTCGAACTCAGACCCTCACGCTTGAATCGCGCGGACGTTACCAATGAGGCAAAGAGATAATCCTCCCACTTTGCCTCTGGGCAACGTGGGCTTTTATACACACCATTACAATATATACACATCTAGAAAAACTGCATCGCCCCAATAGACAACTATTGCAAATGAGTGTCTACTTTAATTCTTCTAACCCTTTATCCCTGGTGGTACTATTGGTACAGTTCTTGGCTTGGACTGTGCTGTGGCTGATGTGCTACAGTCCAGGTCATGGGGGTGACCAGGGGTTTTTCTGTCATGTTAAATGTTACCAGGGGAATAGATCAGTCTTCTACCTTTCAGTGTTCTGGACTAAGGTAGCCTAGCCTCAGGCCCGTACACGCCAATGTCGATAATAATTTGATGATGATGATGATGATGATGATGATGATGATGATCATCATCATCATCATCATCATCATCATCATACAGTGATGAGGATAATGATACAGTGATGATAATGATAAATTATATTAAATAATGATTATGATGAGGATGATAATGAAGATAATTGTACTGCTTCTGCTGCTGCTGCTGATGATGATGATAATGATAACAATGAAGATGATGGTGATGATGAGGACGATGGTTGTTCATGCGCTGGCTATAGATGATATACCTTCGTCAACACAGAAAAATGAAATCTGCAGATTTACTGGGACTGGATGGAACAGGGTAACAAGCAATAAGTAAGAGTGGGTTAGGGTGGAGAAATGCTGAGAGAGGCCTTCACCCTGTCGTGGACTATCTCAGATGTTGATGATAATGACCCAGTACAATCAGTCAATTAATCACTCACACACACACACAAACCACAATCCACCCTGCTGTCCTAATTTCTCACTTTCTGACTCCCCCACATATATTTGCTCCATGTAACTGTTCCATCACACTAGTACTAAACAACTGATATGCTGTACCCCACCAGATTCTTGTGCCATGTATGAGATGGTGGGTCTACGGTCCTTCACACCACTGCCTATCACCTAGGGGTCAAAGGATCAAGTCTGTTAACGGGACTCCCGGACCCTCTTCTTTAACATTTTATTTCTGCATATGGTTAGTTGTTTTGATGTACATTATCAGTACAAGTTATAATAATACTGAATACTGTATGCTTTAAATAACACACAGTCTCCTAAGCTGATGGGAATATGGTTTATTGGGTTGTTCTCACTGACCTTGGTGGTTTTTCTGGTACCTCTTACATTACCAGTTTTTTTCTTGTATCTATAGTGCATTTATTCTAACCTGAGAAATATCCTTAACCTATCTCAGCTCAGCTGATGGCCAAGTCTTGTCAGATTAGAGGGTTGCTTTGACTAGTAACCAAGGAGACACATTCTTAACTCACAACTAAAACTGAATTTCATGCAACCACAACATTGTACTGTACTGTATTTGAGTTAAGGGAGTGACTCAGTTCCATCAGATGAAAACAAAGCAGCAACTGTTTTTAATCCATGTAATAAACCTCATTTTCTGATGATCCTTTTCACTAATATGTCCTCACTAAATAAAAGAAAAAGTTCATAAAAAAGCTCTGTTACTACCTATAAAACTGATCTGCCAGTTTCCCCACTTTACAGTATCAACTGTATGGAAAACGCTGTGATATTCTAAGTCAAACCCTAAATTATGTTGAGGACTGCTTTCAGCCTTGGCCACCTAATGGAGGCTCTCCATGCTGCTCGATCACTGGCAGCCTCCCCATTCTGTCCCTTATCCCTGAGGTCACACGCTATGACCTCACCCCAGGTCTTTTTTGTCTACCTCTCAACCCTACCCTCAGTGTTCATACCTCTCACCTTCCACATCCAACTGTCATCTTCAATCCTCTCAATATGCCCAGACCATCTCAATTAACCCCTCCTCATTACATCACCAACACATTCAAATCTCATCCATCCTCTCAACTATTCAATTACAATTACAGCCCCCTCAGGGCCCACACATTTTCATCTAATCATTGTCATTTCTGTACTGTACATATCAGCCTATGAATATCCTCCTCCTATGTCAACATACCAAAGATAAAAATGACATGAAGGAGAACAACAAGGTAATACACAAATAAACTGTTAGCCCCTACGCACCGGGGGTTTTCCAATGTCGCATGCTCCTCCCTAAGGGAGATATCCGTGATGGAATTATTTAAACATTTTGATGACCAGAAATCCTCTCAATCTGAACAAAACTGTCTTGCAGATGCCTGAGTACAATAAAGATACAGTACATCCACAGAAGGTAAAAGTGCTAAAAATTTGGAAATAATAACAACAATCATATTTTCACAATATATTTGAAACATGATAGGAAAGTGTTTATGTGGCAACTATTATGGATTTGTGGACACATAAGTGTTAACAACCTTCAAAATCTCTACTGGGGTAAAACACCACCTAAAAAATCCCTTCAATTTCTCTTTATCACTTAAAAAATAATACAAGGGATGAGCAGGCCCCTGAAATTACCAGTAACAACAAACAAGCCATCTCTGACTTCACCCAGTAATAGTTCCTTTTATGACAGCTGCAGTAGTTTAACCTCTTCAATCCAGTGATTTTTATTTTTATTTATTTTTTTATAATGTTCTGGATACCTTCGGATTATTTTACTCAGCTTTGGAGAGATTTTTCAAACTAGTAAGATTAAATACAACCTTTTTAAACCTTCACACTACTAAAGCTCTCACTTAAGATGAATGAAATCATCTTGTGGTGTCCTAATTAAAATGAAAAAGGCATCATTGGAATAAAAGGTTAATTCAAAACAATGCCATGTCTCATATGTTTTCATGCTATGACTTCATTCTGACATACATTATAATACTTTGTTAATATCACATACCATGTAACAGTATGATGCTTGAAAACACCATAAGAACACATCAAAGGGCTCTAAGTCTTCTGTTGTTTAATCTACTGAGCCTAGGGGCATTTTTTCATTCCTGCCATCTGACAATTTTACTCAGCTTAGGATAAACTTTACAAACTGGAGGTTAAATAATTAGTAAACCTCTTCAATATATGAAGCTTTTCCCAAGGTGGATAAACTCATCTGGTAGCAACAAGAATACACTAAAAAGGATGAGCTCTTATTTTCATTATTAAGGCAGCTCCCTAGTACCTTTTCCTTGCCAGTTTATTTTTGTTTCTGGTACATTAACATTCTCTTGCATGTTATTTAAGCAATCCATGTTGATAATAAAAAGACATAAAATACCATACAGGAGAAAAGGAATGTGATGTATGAAAAACAGATCTTCAAGGAAGAGATGCAAGTAAGGCTTCTAAAGTCACGAGAACATGGCATCTGGATATAAGGGGTTTATTACCAACAACTATTACTGTTAATTATACAACACAGTGCCAATGATACACTAGCACTTGGGGGAAGAGGCAAACACTTAGCTGTGATTTATAGCACAAGCATAACATTCACTTTTGGCATATATGGACAGCAGTACAGAATAATCTAGAGCAAAGTACAATATCAATGTGCTTCTATATGCTGGGTGTGTACCAGACTTAAGGGCAGACATAACTCATCACCAGCACTCCAAAGCCCATATTCTCAGCAGTTAAGGAGGCTCCCTAGTACCCCTTCTTATCAACTGGTATGATCTTGTATATTATTTATGCAATGTGTGTTGAGATGGAAAAAAATCAAATAATAAAAAAGAGAACACCTAGGTGCAACAAGCAAAATAATCTGCTACAGATGAGGTGCAACAGTGCATCCAAAGCCAACAAGAATACCACCTAACAGTAGTCTTTCTTCAAACATATTATGAGCATACATAGTTTTATGCTTAACCCCTTCAGCTTGATGAAATATTAAGTTTATTCTTGCTACCTACATAAAGGTCTGTTCACCTTAGGAATGATCTCTTGTACTGAAGGGGTTTATGAAGGTGACATCCAACCCCAATAATTTGAAAATCTCTCACAAGCTTCAGAAAAATTATCTTGCAGTAGCATGAATAAAAAGAAGTGTCACTGGGGTGAATGAGTTAAATTGTGTGTCTTCTATATGTTATTTTAAAAGTTTACTGCAATACTGCTTTGCACAGTACAGTACTCTATTACCAGCAGTGCCAACACCTGCAAAATAAAAAGGTATACAATGACACTCATCCTTTCAATGGCTGAGGCACACTTGGATTTATGTTCTGGCTAGTGTCCAGCATTTTGGTCAGCAAAGGGTTAAAGGAACCATTAAAATTACTGATCATATATGCTTCACCCAAAGCATATTCATGGTTACACATTCACAAACTAAGTGGCAAATTAAACACTAAATTCATGTTTCACACTGCCAAACTCAACACTAAACCTTTGTATCATAGTGCCAAACTCAACCCTAATTCTGTATTACATAGTGCCAAACTCAATGCTATAGCTTTGTTAGACAGACCCAAGCTTAGCACTAATCACGAACTGTTTGGCATCCATGGGTACTATGAATACTCTGGTTTTATTTTCATGGTGGCAAAAATTTCCCAGGTAATCCCTAAGTCCAATTATGCACTTTATATTATAGTTTTGCATATCAGGGAGGGAGTAAAACTTGTGATGTCACAAAGTGTGATCTCAGGGATAAGTAACTGCTGCTAGAGGTCGAGCAGCAAAGACAGCCACCATTAGGTTACCAACACATGCAAGCATGCTAGAGCCTCTACAAAACAAACGAATGAATGAACCAGGCAATTTTATTCTCATCAGGAGAGATGTTTAAAGCTGAAGGCAGAAGATACAGCCTACATTAACCCCTCTACTACAAGGGAGCTCTTCCTAAGCTGAATAAAATCATCCAGTAGTAGCAAAAATAAATTGGAAAATGCATCATTGAAAAGAAGCTGTTAAACATGTGGCATTAACAGCATTGAAGAAACAAAATAACCTGAAATACTGACTTTTTAAAGTAATTGTACGTTACTACTGTACAATTGTATCTATCTCAATCAATGCAACACTGAAAAAAATGTTGCAAATGCACACTGACTACCAATGTGTATTCTTTATGCTCTCTAATATTATACAGACAGATCGACTAATAGCTTATTCAGAGCTGAAAATAATTACTGGATGTAACCAAAGCACATATCACTGAAACTTCATCTATTACGAGATTGAAATTAATTCCATTCAACATTTATGCAGTACATCAGCCAGTAACACAGGATGTCAATAGAGACTTCAGATTCTGACATATAACAAAGTATACAGGGTTACATTTACAAAGTCTCAACTGATTCATACATATAAACTGGACACACAGCCAATACAATACACATACAACATTATACTTATATAAACATTCAAAGTTCATGTAGAAAAGTTAAATTATACAGTATAAACATTTATTACAAAGTACATTCAGCAGAAAAAAATCTGTGAACTATGGTATTACTTTTTCATTTTCCATAAACACTATATATATATATATGTGTGTGTGTGTGTGTGTTTGTGTGTGTG
>JAGKTI010000102.1:63092-121773 GCA_018397915.1 Birgus latro
ATATATATATATATATATATATATATATATATATATATATATATACATTATCATCATTATCTAATCCTGTGTTGCCCCATGAGGAGCATAGGAGCCTGGGGCTAGGCAAGTTGGTCCTGACATTTAAGACGAGAGAAACCAACCTCACTCATCCATGAGTGGCATTACATGAGCAATAAACCCCAACCATCCCTTGGATAGAAACTTGCACAGGCTCAATCCGATTGGAGAGCCTTAATTACCCACTAAACCATCAGGCACCATAATTTGGTTATATGGTTACCACCCAGCATAGTAAATGGTTTCCTGGTGTACAGGAAACCACTTGGCTTGTCAGTCGGTGTACAGTCACCCACAGGCAGAAAAAGAGGAAGGAATGAAGGAAAGAAAGACAAAAGAGAGAATTTAAAGTCACCCGTAGGCAGAAGGAAGTGGAAAGAATGATGGAAGTATAGACAGAAGGGGAAGGAAGGAAGGAAGAGAGGAAAGGGCAGTCACCCGAGGGCAGCACTACATCAAGTGAGTGGATGATGAGTGCCATATATATATATATATTTTTTCCTTCTCTCTTTCCTCTGCCTACTGGTGACTCTACACTGAGCGACAAGCCAAGTAGCTTTCTGTACGCTCGAAAACCATTTACTACGCTGGGTGGCAACCATATAACCAAGCTATGGCGCCTGGTGGTTTAGTGGGTAATTAAGGCACTCCAATCAGACTGAACCTGTGTCGGTTTATATCAAAGAGGTGGTTGGGGTTTATTGCTCATATAATGCCACTCAGAGATGAGTGAAGCTGGTCGCTCTCATCTTAAATGTTAGGACCAACTTGCCTAGCCCCAGGCTCCTACGCTCCTCATGAGGCAACACAGGATTAGATGATGTACAGTATGAATGTATGTGAGTGTGTGTGTGTGTGTTTATATATATATATATGCTAAGATAGAAGCAGAAGACTGCAAGTCTCCTGAATGACAATGTACTAAGCTATAATCATCATCATCATCACCATCATGATCTTTTTAACATCTAAGGACAGTGTGAAGATAAAGTATGAAATGTAATGAGAAGACAGTAAACTTTAGGATTTTTAAAACTAATCTGAGTGGATTACTTTTTGTTGGGTGCTGCAAATTTCTATCTAGATGTATAACTTTTGTGTGCAAAAAAGAAAACAAACAACTAGAACCCAGTTCTGGTGATAAAAACATACCGGTCAGCTAAAGTACCATTTTTCTAAAGCCTCTAATCCTGATAGTAACTTATGGTGGAGTACAGTGTAACATGGCAACTGTGCAAGGTAAGATCAAGGATGGACAATGAGACTGTTGTATTCAGTTCCCATTCTTTTGTACATGGTAAACAGCCTCATTAACAAACAGAAAGCTGATGTGGTACTAGAGCATAGGTCAAAAGTAACCATACATAAACATGGGGTTGTATTCTTGACGGCTCTCGAGACTTCCAAGCACCTCTCTCTTATTAATTAATTTTGCAGACAACACTTTAACATTCTTTTGTACTTTATCTAAGTCTTATTATTGACCTAAACTGTATAAACAAAATACAGAGTATCAGTATACCATATGCAGAAATCAGCTGTTACGGAAGAGGTGGAAAAACCTCTTAACCTGATGAGAATGCAGTCAACATCTGTATTCTGGTATTCTGAAAAGCTTAATAGGTATTCTAGCACCTCTTTTTAACAGTTATTTTCCGTATTATACCTTTTGTGTGTGTGTATGTGTGTAAGCTCTTTATATTATTTCTGTACTGATACCAGCTGCATATCATACAAGAATATATTAACCCCTTCAATCCAATGACATGCTGTGCATCTATTCTTATAATTTCTGCATGATTTTCTTTACCTTAGGGTAAAAATTCTGACTTGATGGAATAGATAAAGCCTTCATTAACCCCTTACACAATGTGGTGCTTCTACAGTTCAATGGAATTGTTTGGAAATTTCAAAAATATTACAGAGATATGGATCATCGGTTTGGAAGTTGTTTTATTTTTTTTAACCTAAACTTAAGCCAGATTTTTGCCCTTAGGTAGCTTGCTTCACACAGCTCAATGGCAGAAAAAGACAATGCTCTGGCTCCACATCCTTTCCCTGGCACTTCTGCATGATGTATTATATTCTACTCTTATTCTGTTGTTACAAATCAGCATTCATGATGGAGAGATTGTTATATTAGGCCAAGTTAAAGGAAAGAGAATACAGTAAGCCTCCTAAGCTAACAAGAATATCACCTACAAGCCATAAAAATGCACTGGTCAATATGAAGGACACATCTGATGACAACAAAAATCATGACATCCCAGAGTCATCATACAACCCTACACATTCATCAACTTCTCCATTTCATGTAACCTCTGCACTCAGATGTAATTTTATTCTTGCTATCTCAAGACACTGCATTCATTTTAGCAAGGATCTATAGCAGTGAAGGTGTTAATGAAGGAAAGATCTAACCCTTCAAGTGCAAAAAGTCCCCTCAGCTGAACAAAATCAAGAAAGTAATAGGAATGAAGTAAAAGCATGTCACCAGATTCAAGGAATTAAAACAAATTAACAGCTAATCTCAAAATGTCCTTTTCTAAGCGCAGGACCTGAGGCTAGGCTAACACAGTCCAGATTATATAACTGAAGCTAAAAGACTGGCCTGTGTTGGCATAACATGACTGATTATCTCAAGCCACTTCTTAAAAAACTCTTTACTGAAGAAAGCACCATCTTTATTTCTGGTCTTATTTTTCTACCACATATATTGTCTGCTGTCTCATTTCCACCCTCTTACCACCTCCACAGCCTTTCTATATTCCTCCCACATTCTTCTCTATCTACTTTCATACTTTAAAGGCCGGTTCACACGAGCAAAATCGCAGTCGTTTTTTGCCGGAATTTGCTTACTGGTAGAAATTCTGCCCACTTTTTTTGCCGGTATGGAGAGACCGACATGTCGGCGTTTTTTTGCCGGAATCGGTAGAAAAGCGCCAGGCCGATTTAATGGTGTCACCGAACAAGACCAAGCTCTGGGAACGAAGACGAATACGACATGTGGTGTTTACACTGCTACTACTACTATTCTCACTTAACGTTCAGTCCAGTTTGGGTGTAACTGGTATAAGCATGTGTATAAAAGTATGATTAAGTATGAGTTAAAGGTATACACAAGGAATCGTATACATGATTTTATACTTTTAAAAATTTATGCATACGGCCCCTGAAGCCACCAGACAGCTGTGTGACAGGCCTATTCACACGAACTAAATCGCGGCCATGAGGGCTCATCTTGAAGTAGGCAAAGAGCAAGAGCAAGAACTGCACACCCAGTACAATTACGGTGGACCATCTTTTTTTGTAACACTGTTGCCGCGTTCCAGCCTATGCAGTCCTCGTACGTGTGAACACCTTTCCGGGAGACATCCCGAAATCGGCATTTTTTTACCGCAAATTGGCAAAAAAAACTGTCGTGGTTTCGCTCGTGTGAACCGGCCTTAACTCCATGACCCTTTCTGCTGCTCCCAATCTTCCACAAATTACTTGTATTTGACACTTTTCATCCAGTTCACTGTTACCTATGCTCCAATTGCATTTAGGCTGTCATTAAAATGCACTAAACTTCAAAATATCAGTAAACCAATAATACAGTATGTGATTTAATTGGAGAATATATATATATATATATCAAAGCAACATATAATGATAACTTACCATAGTGAATGCAAAACAATAATGTATGATCAACATAATATATAATGCCAATATAACAGATACACTCATTACTGCCAAAATTTTCAAGAGCAAAACACCCTCACATCATTAAACTATACAGAAAAGGAAAACAAAAATCACTACAGACAGGCAAAGTGCTGACTAGTACAATCATATAACTTTTTACATGCCAACTGGGATACAGTATGTACCATATGCCATGGTACTGTAAAATGAAAATTAAAATTTTCAGTGCAGTAGTAATAAAAAAAGAACTTGAAATGTCTGTTAGCTCTCATCTGCATAAAATATAAATGGTTGTCCTTTGCAGCTCATGAGGTATCATACTCTTTTTATAAAGCTTTTCTTCTGTTCATGGATGCATCATACAAGAGCAATTACAATAGCTGCCATATCAGTTTAGGTTGCGCAATAAGCCACTCACACTAACTCATTCTGTCCACAGATGTTTTATCACTTAATTCCTGCCATCTTTTCAGCACAGATGTAGAACTAAAAAGGTTACACATAACTTTAACCCCTCGGCTGCGTATGACATTCCGGAAATGCCGATCGGTAGACTGCGTCGTACATTCCAAAGGAAATATTGTGAACTATTCAAACATTTTTCGCACCTGCTGCATGCTCATGCTTAATGAGTGGGTCACGAATCGTGACTGTGAAGTGTAAACTTTGTCTGATTAAAATGTTATCATGTTTGGTTAGGTATAAGTGGGTCAAAACACATTATGAAAACACAATTTTTAAAACCAGTTTTCCCACACCATGGACATAGGTAATGTTTACGGCCACCCCAGCCTAAGGGTTGATAAACTCTTCAGATACAAGAAACTCATCTTATGGTGAATAAAACTGTTAAGATGCAGAAAGACAATGATTAGGTGGATGTGCACTGCATCTTTGAATGCGAGGCCTGGGGGGCTAGATTCTTGATGGAAGAGTTGAGAGGAAGAAAGGGACTGGAGTGTATTGGTGTTGTGATGAGGAAAGGTAAATTGAGATGGTTTGGGCATGTGGAGAAGATGACAACTGGGTGAAGAAGTTAAAAGTGTGAACGTTGGGGATGGGGTTGCATGAGGCAGACCGAAAAAGACCTGGGACGAGGTCATCAAGTGTGACCACAAGGATATGGGACTGAATAGGGTGGCTGCAAGAGACTGAGCAGCAGGGAGAGCCATCATTAGGCAACCAAGGCCAATGCATGCAAGCATGTTGGAGCCTTTATAAATGAAATGAAATGAAACAACATCACTGGGATTCGTGGGGTTACACAAAGCACAGCACCTGTATCTGTGATTGTCAAATGATTAGGATGTGATATTCTCTACTGAATTCAACAAAAATAAAATTAACTTAGTAGGACAAGATTATCCAATATACATTAGTAAAATAAAATTAACTTAGTAGGACAAGATTATCCAATATACATTAGTATAGGACTTGCATCCCATGTATGTATGTTATGTACTGAAGGAGCTGGTTTGCCCACATCTGTCACAGCAGGCAACTCTATACATTATACATTATCACAAACATTATTATAAAGGGATACACTGACATGCTTATACATACATATGTAATGCTAAAAACACTCATTATGCAGATCAAGTATAAATCAGAAAGCACACTCAGAACAGCAACTAAAATACTGCACTGCACTGTCACAAGCAAAAGATCACCGACAATCTCCTGCCATCATAGTGTTTTGCCTTCCTTATTTTTCACTCCTCATCAAACATTGTAGAGTATCTTTCCTTCTCATACTAATGTGCTTTAAACTGCTGTTCCATATTTCTCATTATTCCTCCTAAGATATAAAAAGAGCATCCTTCATTTCCATACTCTTTAGCTGTGTGCAACATACTGCTGTCACAAAATACTTTATGAAACACCTTCCATTTTCACAGCCAGCAGGGAAGAGTCACCAACTTTTGATTATGATAGTACACATTTACTGCTAAGCACTCTTAATACAAGCACACCCAAACATCCCCAACAACCCCATCACCTTACAAAAATTGCAAATAACCTGTTACATACTACAAAAGTCTACTTATTTATAACTTCCAGGAGTGAAAGACCTACCTACATTTTTTCCTTCACTCACCCAATGGACACCAAAACAAATATAATTACTGAATGTCTGCATTATGTCAGGGAAGTGTTCTAAAATATCACAACTTTGTTATACAAATGGTACCACAAACTGGGGGATTTTGGTAAATGAGCTTACTGCTGCTGTTGTGGCCCTAGGCTTATCTGAATGTAAACCTGTTGGACTGCTGGTGAAAGCTGCCCTTCTCCAGTCAACCATCCCTCTTTCACAAGGGATGGAAAAAGAGGTGAGTGACTGTATAACCAGGCAAATCTGCTGCCCAGTGGTACTAGTGCCAACATGTGAGGGCATCCATTTTAAGCTTAAAGGTAGCAACAAAACTTTAACAGGCAGTATTGTACAGGTGCTTGAGGGTGCAAAAGTGGATATATGTGAACTAACTGAAACTAAATGGAGAGGTGAAAGTGTGAGAAAATGGGAGTATGGATGGGGTATATGTGCAGGAGTAGGTGAGAATGAGAGGGCAAAAGAAGGAGTGTGTATTGCTGTGAGTAACAGCTAGAAGGAGAATATAAGAGAGTATGAATCAGTTGGCTCAAGGATTGTGTGGGTAAGAGTGAAAGTTGGACTACAAAGGTGCACGATTGTGCGCGTGTACGCGCCAACACAAGATCGTGCAACCAGAGTGAGAGAAGAGTTCCGGACAAATGTGGAAGTGTGTCTGGAAAAGTATGAAAGGAATGAGAGAGTGTTTTTGATTGGAGATATGAATGGAAAAGCAGGGAATCTGAAGGTGAATGGAGTGGTTGGTGAGTGGGGTGTGCCTGCAGAGGTGGATGAGAATGGCAGTGTTTTAGTGGACATTTGTGCCGGGAGGATGTTGGTGATAGCTAATACCATCTTCAGGCACAAATTGATCCACAGGTATACATGGCGAGTGATGAGAAGGGTGGATGGTGAACTGAATGAATGAAAGGCAATGACTGATTATGTGTGTGTGGATGAAAGGATGAGGTGTGTAATGGCTGCAAGAGTATATAGAGGTTGGAAGAGTGGACTTACTGACCACCACTTGGTGGCAGTCAGAATCAAGGTCCAAACAAAATGGAAGAGAAGAAGGGAAGGACAGGAGGCAGTAGGTCTTACAAGGAGGGTAGAAAAGTTACAAGAGGATGGAATAAAGGCAGAATATAAAATGGAAATGGAGGAGCGACTGGGTAAATATAGATTGGAGAAGATGGGGGGATGTGGAAGGTGTGTGCAAGATATTCACAGAAGAAATCTGTGTAGCGTGTGAGGTAGTGTGTGGGGTGAAGAGAAGACGAAAGGGGGTTCAGGGAACAGCATGGTGGACTGAAGAGGTGAGAGAAGCTGTGGCACAAAACAAGAAAGCATATAATGAGTGGATGAGGAACAGGGGCGCTGAAGAAGTTAAGAGACGGAAGAGAGAGTCATATGTAGAGAGGAGGAGAGAGGTGAAAAGATTAGTAAGAGAGAGTAAGAAGAGAGTGGATGAGGAATTTGGGAGGAATTTGAGTGTAAAATGCAGGGAATGAAAGAAAATGTTCTGGAAAGAGGTAAAGAGAGTTAGACAGGGTGCCAACGAAGTTAGTTGGAGTGTGAAAGATAAAAATGGTAGATTACTAGTGGAGAAGGAAGAAAAAGCGAACAGATGGAGAGAACACTTTAATGAACTGCTGAACACAGAGAATGAAAGTAATGCAAGTATAAGTGGCTGGGGAATGGCTGAGAGAAGGAGGGCTGTGAGAAGAGAGGAAGAAATCAGTAGGATGGAAGTGTTGGAAGCAATAAAGAAAGTTAGAATGGGGAAAGCCCCAGGAATTGATGGAGTGTGTGGTGAAATGCTGAAACATGGGGGAGAGATAGTAGTACAATGGATGTGGAAGGTTTGCAGACTGGCCTGGGAGGAAGGTAGAGTCCCGGAGGATTGGAAGTCAGGTATAATTATTCCCCTGTACAAAGGAAAAGGGGAAAAAGAAGTGTGTGGTAATCATAGGGGCATTTGCCTTCTTAGTGTAATAGGAAAAGTATATGGTAGGATACTTATTGACAGAGTTAGGGAAATAACAGAGGAATTAGTTGGAGAACAGGGAGGTTTTAGGAAGAGAAGAGGTTGTGTAGATCAGTTATTCATTCTTAGATCTTTAGTGGAATAGTTTCTAGAGAAGGGAAAGAAGTTGTATGCAGCCTTCATGGGTTTGGAGAAAGCATATGACAGGGTGGATAGACAACAATTGAGGAAAGTATTAAAAATATATGGAGTGGATGCAAAGTTGCTGAAGGCTGTGAAGAGTATGTACGTGGGTGCTAAGGCTGCAGTGTGTGTGTGTGGAAGGCGAACTGATTTAATTTTTCCATTTGAAGGTTGGATTGAAACAAGGATGTGTCATGTCTATGTGGTTGTTCAATCTGTATATGGATGGGGTTATAAAAGAGATACAAGTCGGGCAGTGGATGTTGGAGCGGCCCTAGTGAGAGACGGCAGTGTTTGGAAACTCCCTGTACTGTTGTTTCCAGATGATACTGTGTTGTTGAGTGAAGATGAAGGGGAGCTGTAAGGCTTGGCAGATGAGTTTGGGAGAGTGTGTAAGAAATGGAATCTAAAGGTGAATGTAGGGAAGAGTAAAGTGATGGTCTTCAAGAGAAGTGAAGCCAGTGAATGTACAGTGAGACTGGATGGGAAGGATATGGAGAATGTGAGTGCATTTAAGTACTTGAGTAGTGTGATGAGTAAGGATGGAAGTCTGGAGGGTGAAGTGCTTGAAAGGTTACAGCAGGGAAGAAAGGTTGCTGGTTCCTTGAAAGCAGTAATAAGAAACAGGGACGTGAGCATGGAAGTGAAAAAGCTGCTACATGACAGTATTGTGATACCAGCTCTAACATACGGAAGTGAAGCTTGGACCCTGTTGGAGGGACACAAGTCAAGAGTGACAGCAATGGAAATGAGTTGAGAGGAGCATGTGGAGTCACATGAAGAGGACAGATTGACAAATGAGGAAGTGCATAAGCATTGTGGTGTGGATGTGATAGGAAGCATTAGGAAAAACACATTAAGGTGGTTTGGCCATGTGGAGAGGATGGAGAGTGAGAGACTGACGAGGAGAGTGTATGTGAGTGAGCTGGAGGGGGGAAGAGGGAGGGGGAGGCTGAGGATAAGATCGAGGGATGGAGTAGAGAGGTATATGAGAGAGAGGTGTGTGAGCTGGGAGCAGGGAAGTGAAATGGCGAGGGACAGAGCAACATGGAGGCAATTTGTTTGTGGCCACCCCATAAGGGATTAGAGAGTCTGGCAATAGACAGATAGATTTTTCTGAGTTAGTGTATACCTGACTGCAAAAAAGGACATAACAAAGGCAACAACTGTGGACTTACTACACTGTGTTTGATTATGCTAAATGAATCTTTATAGTCATGGAAAATGCTCTGGTTACTCTCATCATGTTGGGCTGGGCTTCCTTCATACCATCATTATTTCACACTAAATTGGAAAAAAAAATCACTTGAAACACACCATGTCCCTCTCATGGATGAAACATTTCTAGTACTCTATTTCAGCTAATGCCAGGTGATTACATTTAAATAGGTAGGAAACAGGAGCCATAGGGAGCTAATACCATCACCAGCGACCCTCTCAAGGTCAGATCAACACTATTAGTTCATCTGATGACAGATGATTTTCTTCACCTAAGTGTGCATCATGAGAGCCTGAGTGAGATAACATTATACATATACTGTACTACATTATGCAATGTTAAGTACCCAGTTGTAGTGGATATAAAGTATATGAAAATATCTTTTATCAAAATATATGACAATGGCCTTAACCACAGGGAAATCAGAATGACACTGAAAGAATGGTTAATGATGTCAGTCCCCACTTAAAGTTCAATACAGTTATGTGTGTTGGTAAAATGCTGATTTAAGTGAAACAGCTTTAGGTGTGACAAGTTTCTGGTGCAGGACTGGGGAGTTAAAAGTACTAAAAACATACACTAAATTCTCATTTAGGATTTTTTTAAAATTGAATCCATGAGCAACAAATGATGAAACATACTAACTAAAAACATAAACTAAATTCTCATTTAAGATTTTTTAAGAATTGAATCCATGAGCAACAAATGATGAAACATACTAAAGGACCACTAACTTCCTGCTTCAAAACAACTTTATAATGAATCATGGGCAAATCTGAGTGAAGAAAAGTACTAAAAGAGCCATTATTTCATACTGCAAAACAATTTATAATGAATCACATACTATTCCAATTGAAGGAAAGGTGACAATTCACCAACAACTCACTGTGAAAAAGAAACAACTTTAAATGAGGACCAGCTGTAATTCTTGGATGATGATTGACTGGGGCTGCTATTCTACTGGCCCTGTATTTTGTATTGTAATAGTAATGTCACTTGTAGCAATGTTGCTCACTGTCTGACATCTACCAGTCATCCACTCACTCAGATATCTAGCCATTAATCTGTCATCATTACCTAAGGGTAATTCATCAATCCAGATACAGGGCAACTCTAGTATTTTATTCCACATAGTGCCAGACAATTTTTTGAAGTTGAGTGTAAGTCATAAGA
Organism: Birgus latro; assembly: GCA_018397915.1. Classification (NCBI taxonomy): domain Eukaryota; kingdom Metazoa; phylum Arthropoda; class Malacostraca; order Decapoda; family Coenobitidae; genus Birgus; species Birgus latro. The sequence continues at coordinate 73,500 of JAGKTI010000102.1, forward strand.
GACCAAAAGTGGTAAAACTTGTACCATCAGCCCTCTCACTCATGGCAAACTTTGGCATTGTATTGCAGCTAATGGCAGATGATTCAATTTGCAATGAGTCATAGAAGCCTGAGAGTTAAGGTGCTCAATTTTTGTACAGCACCCTTATTACCCAAAACATATTTAAATTCTATTGTTTTCTGAAATGTGTACTCATGTATACTAACACACACACAAACACACCTGCACATGTGCAGGCAGGCAGGCATGCATGCACACACACAAGCATGCACAAATATGCATGCACACAAACACATCTGCACACATGCATACACACACATGGGAAACTGTTAAAGTGGATGGGAAGATTATCTGATAGGAAGGCAGATGAGAACAGTTAAAAGAGACAAGGTTTCACAATGGAAAAATGTGACCAGTGGAGTACCCCAGGGCTCTGTCTTAGCCCCAATAATGTTTCTGATATACATAAATGATCTGCCAGAAGGTTTGAATTGTTACATGATTACATTTGCAGATGATGCTAAAATCATGAAACATATTAAATGTATTGATATTTGCAAAAAACTGCAAAGAGGAGCTGGACAAACTCCACAGCCGGAGCCAGACTTGGAAAACAGCTTTCAGTGCCAAGAAGCGTCATGTGTCAGAAATAGGAGTGAGTGAAAAAAAAAACCCGCATTGGACATATAAAGCGGGCAATGAGATAATTAGTAAAAGAAAAGATGAGAAAGATTTGGGAGTGATTATTCAGGATGACTTGTCACCAGAAAAGCATTTACACAGAATCATCGGAGGCACTTATGGATTACTGACCAACATGAGAGAGGCTTTTAATTATATGGATGAGGAAATGCTGAGGGAGTCGAGAGTGACAATGATTAGACCAAGACTAGACTACGCGGCTGTGATAAGGTTACCTCATTTGAAGAAGCATATTAATAAATTGTAGAGGGTTCAATGGATGGCTACAAGAATGATACCAGGCTTAAGGGAACTGACCTACAAGGAGAGATTGCAAAAACTGAAGTTACCAACACTATGCAAGAGAAGGGAAAGAGGTGACTTGATCACAATCTTCAGAAATGTAAGAGAACTGGAGAGTGGATAAGGAGGATCTTTTTGTGTTGGGTGAAGGAAGAACAAGTGGTCATGACTTCAAACTGAGGAAAAGTAGATGTCTTAATGATCTTAAAAGGTTCAGTTTCCCGAACAGAAGCATAGGTACTTGGAATGACTTAGACGAGGAGGTGATACAGGCAAAAAACATTCCTGTGTTTAAATAAAACAAGACCAGATAAATGTAGATATGAAGACAGGACAACATGAACTTAGCTCAATTCCTGTATACTACAAATAGGAAAATACAAATGGGTAAACACACACACACACACACACACACACACACACACACACACACACACACACACACACACACACATTATTTTGCAACAGTTCAACCCCTCAGATGATGAATGAATTAATTAATTAACCCCTCAGATACTATGACAACAACCTGACATTTTATTTACACTGATGCCATGCAGTTTCATTCTGCTGCAAGAAGCCAACTGACTAAAAAGAGTTAACCCACTGAGCATTGCGAAGTCTTTTTTCATTCTACCCTTGCCATCTCCTGATAATTTCATGCTGTTTAGGATTCCCTTTTCAAATTGGAGGGGCTCTGTGTAGGCCTGGTAAATTCCCTTCAATCTGACAGGTCTTTACTAAGTTGATAAAAATCATCTAGGACAGCAAGAATTAGCTAAAAAAAATAAATAAATAAATAAATAAAAAAAAAAAAAATGTAAGCAGGATTCAATAGCTTAAACAGCTTCTGGATTATAGCTTGGTATCTTCTTCCGAAAGTATTACAACACATTATTTCTGCTTCTGTGTCTTGTCTGTGACTGGTGGTAGTTTATACTGGGAAATGTTAATAGTAATGACTAATCCCCTATTATTCCCTTTGAGGTGTAGGGGTCTGAGGCTAGATTTATGTCATCCAGTACATAAAGTACATAAAGTCCTCGAAAACGGGAGTAATGCATGGCATAAAAACTGCATCATCATAACAGATAATCTAGATGGCACAATATTATAATGCATGAACACCTATGACACAACACTTTAGCAACAGATATCAAGCTGAGAATGCAGTGTTTGCGGCTGCTGTCTTATATGTAATGGAGCAACATACATCACCTTGAGTCAGTGTAGAATGTTGTGCATTACATAAGCAAATATTGTATTGCATTGTATATACTGGGGGGGGGGACTTATCAGCCAATTATGTATTACTCCTTGCAAGGGTCACTCCATTTGCGGGTAGAAATTTTACTAGAAAAATACATATCTGGCTGCAAATGCAATGTTTTGGGTCACTGTTATACATGTAATGGAGCAAATACCATTATGTTACGTCTCACAACAGAAGCGAGATGTATGCAAATATGGCATAACAGAAGACTTCCATGTTTATATAGCTGACAAAATCAAGGTAAAGGATACATAAATATTACAATAAACTTAACCTGATGCACATAACAAGGGGACAGAAAAAACAAGACATTTGCAAAAAAATATTCTAGCATAATATTAAAGTACTATAGCTAGATAAAAAGGCATACACATATCTAAACATAATCAAACTTCAAGCATTCAGAAGCAAAGTGTACATAAACACATCTAAACAGCAACCATAAAAGGATGAATCTCAGCTCAACAAAGCAGAAAACAAATTGTACAACCTAAGGAATGATTCGAAGAAAGAAGAAATTATCAAAACACTACAACCTCCACATCCTCTATAAACACATACATTCATTCATTCATTATCCAATCCTATGTCGCCCCACAGAGAAGCATAGGAGCCCGGGGCTAGGCAAGTGAAAAAACAAACACAGAAGGATGGAAATAAGCAATGACTATACACTATATCCAGGACAGCACATAAAATGCTGTTGACAAAGTGCTACTATGAACACAACAGAACATTTGGCAAAGACTGCTGCAACTGTAATTCAGTAAAAGATGACAATGTATTCTACACTGCAGCTTAGGCATGGGTCTGTTTAAAATTTGTAGTATTATGTTAGTGCCCGGCTTCTAGATAACTTGCTGCTGACTGTCTGTTATATGACCTCCATTTCATCTCAGTATTCATAATTAAGGTGTAATCCAATTAATTCATTTGAGGTCTGTGACACTGGTTTCTTACTAACTTTTAGCCTGAGCACCAAGAAATTCACAGTGTCTTAAGCATCTCTGTATTTAAGTGTGTTTGTTGTACTGATATTGTGCCTATGTGTTATTTAACAAGTGGCAAAAGAATACTGTATCTAATCAGTTTAATTATGCTTCAATTGGATGCTCTATTTAACATGTGTATTTAAACTAAACTACATCATCTAATCCATGCTTCACCTTCCACATGTATCTGAACAGTCTGCATATCAAATTTATATCCAGTTCATGGAACATACTGACCAAATAACTTCACTTCTATTCATTCATCTTGAAGTGTGGCATTCAATTCCTAGGATGGGTTTGCAATTACCTGCATAATTTTAGATGTAATAAATTGTCTGTAAATTGTCTAAGATGTGTACTAACTTTCATACCCCTACAACAATAATTTACTTTGCCTCTAAAAACATCAGTACTGTACACAACTTCCATACTCCTACAACAATAATTTACCTTGCCTCTATAAGCATCTGCACTTGCCCTAACTTCTGGTAAGTTTGAAGGTGTACAATTCCATGGGCTGGAGAGAGAGAGTGTAAGCCTTTGTCATGTCCACACCCTCATACAGCAGGGAGAGGGACATCTGCTGTACCTGCTCGAGGAATGTCTGCGGGAACAGTTCAGACAGCCGCACCTGAAAGGACAGATGCTTGTTAGAAACTTATTGCAACTCAACACTTGGACTGACGTCATTCTTTACCTTTTGGAGTCCAATAGCCTGTGATGACATCATCATCATCATCATCACCTTATTTTCCACTAATAGCTATATGTCTGTGACATAGCAAAATAAGATGTTTGGGTGGATACTCCATATACTCTGTATTACTGTATCTATACAATACTGTAATACAAGCAAACCCCGATTTACGATACCCCTATATGCGATACCCCAGATTAGTGATGGGGGTAGTGATACCCTACCCGGTCTAACAATGGCGGAGCCCAGTTTTAAAGATGGGTCCTCCGATGTTTCATCCAGGAGTGATGGCCCAAAAGTTTGATTCACCTGCATTCACACAGCCAGCCGAGCCCACCTGCCCGCCAGGATGTGCAGAAATGCTCGTGCAGCCCCCACACCCATCACTCACCCTGCGCGCACCCATATCATTCTTCTCGCACCAGCTGTCTCTGAGTGGGGAACTCTCTTACACTTGCCTAACCTGCACTGTGTTGCATCACGAACACTACACAAAGCGCTATCATAGTGCATCATTCCTGTGTCCCAGAAGTGCTGTGAGTAGGGCAGTGATACTAATTGTGTGCGGTGTCATTTTGTTTTAATTTTGACCTATATAAGTCTGATCACACCTGGTAAGGGCACTGCATGTGGTGGTGCTAGTGGTGACCCTAGTTGGGGTGGTAAGTGGCCTGCTAGTGATGATGCTGGTGATGTTCCTGAGTAGCGCGCTTGTAAAACTGTGTCTCTGGAAGTGAAGTTAGATATTCTTAAGCGCCATGACAAAGGCAAAGGTGTATGTGCCATCACCTCAGCTCTCCACCTGACTGACCCAGTCAACTGTCTCCACCATTATCAAGAAGGGGGAGGCCATCAAGGCTGCCACTGGGGAGGTTGCTATCTTCACTGCCTCCCATCTCACCCACCACAGTAAGTCTGAGATGGAGGAGCTGGAGAGGATGCACCGCACGTGGGTGGAGGACCAGAACAAGAGGAAGGCACCCATGAGTCAGGTGATCATATGCACGAAGGCTCTCTCCCTGTGGGATGAAATAAGGGTGAGATGCAATCTTGATGCTGATGAAACCTTTAAGACTAGCCATGGGTGGTTTGACCACTTTAAGAGGAGGGCAAGCATCCATAACATCAGGATGTCTGGTGACGCGGAAAGTGTGGATGCGGTGGCAGTGGCAGTACTCCTTGACGAACTTAAGCGCATCATCACGGAGGGTGGCTACAGCACGAAACAGGTTTTGAATTTTGACGAAACTGGGCTCTTTTGGAAGACAATGTCCTCAAGGACATATCTTGCAATAGAGGAAAAGTCTATGCCATAGTTCAAGGCTTTGAAGGACCAGCTTACACTGCTGCTTAGGAGCAATGCCGAGGGTGACCTCAAGTTAAGGCCACTCTTTGTCTACCACTCCAAAAACCCAACGGCACTGGTGGGGAATGTTAAAGGGGAATTTAGGGGTGATTTGGATGTCAAACATGGACTGGCTGACTTCCGATATCTTTTCGTCCTATTTCCACTCCTACCTCTTTCGTGTTCTCGAGAAGTATGCCTCGAGGAAGAACTTAGTGAACAGATTTCTCATGGTGGTGGACAACACGCCTAGCCAACGTCCTGCGATGAAGGGCTGGGCAAACAACATAGAAGTGGCGTTCCTGTCCCCCAACACCACGTCGTTGTTGCAACCCATGGACCAGTGTGTGATCACGACGTTCAAGACATACTACCTCCGCCACACTATGCAGCAGTTGGTGAGGGTGTGTGAAACTGATGACAGGACGAAGATGCAGTCCTTCTGGAAAGGATATAATATACGGCACACCATCAAGAACATCACGGCTGCATGGATGGAAGTAAGCCAGGCCATCATGAACAGTGTGTGGCGCAAGCTGTTGCCGGAGTGCGTTCACTCCTTCACGGCTTCCCTGAGGAGGTGCGAGCACTGCCAGTAGAATGGGTGCGGCAGGACACTGCGCAACTGTTGCACGAGGTGGGCTTCAGGGAGGTTGATGAGCAGGATGTGGAGGAGGTCCTGGAAAGCCACAGGGAGGAGCTCAGCAATGAGGAGCTCCTCAATATGGAGATTCAGTGGGTGCACCAGCAGGAACAGGAGGAGGAGGTTGTCCCTGAGGTGTGAGCCCTCAGTATGAAGATTCTGAAGGAGATGGTGACCAAGGTTGACAATGTCATTACACTTATACACACTCACGACCCTCTCCCAGGATGAAACAGGGACGCATCTGATTGGCTGGAGGAGGGGATGAAGGTGTACAGGGTGATGCTGGAGGAAAAGAAGAGGGCGGCCAGGCACACTACCACCACTGCCTTCTTCAAACAGGCTCCCACCATGCCAGCGGCCCACAGAGGATCCCCCCAGCCCTCGACCAGCAGAGCATCTCCCCAGACATCAACCAGCTGAGAAACATCAAGGACCTTCTCCCACCAAATGACGTGCTTGACCCCCATTGCCGGACCCCACCTCAAGCCGATCCCCATCTCCCGTGTCACCTGATTCTCCACTGCAGCACTCCGCCACTCCATTGTTACCTTCCTCGCCCAAGCCTCGATCTCCGACACCACCTTGGCCACCGCCTCTATCTCCCTCGCCGCGACGTGAGCCACAGGATCCGTCTCCCTCACTACCTCATCAGTCATCGCAGCAGTCTCCCTCACCACCATACCTGTCATTGCAGATGTCTCCCTCACCACCTTGTCTGACATTGCATCGCACCCATCACCACCTCGTGAGTCATCGCATCGCACCCCATCGCCACCTCATAAGTCATCGCATCGCATCCCATTGCCACCCCCAGTGCTAGCACATTGGTGTCCCACTATCATCACCCCACTTGGCCAGGCTTCCCCCCTCTCTGACCCTCCCCTGGAGATGGGGTTTGAGGGCTCTGAGGAGGAGTGAGTGCTAGGGAGCACCACATCCCCTAGCCTTGGGGGGATAGCAATGATGACGACCATGACCAGACATGGACTTACAAAACCAAAGTGATGAGAGGTGTCTGATATTTTCTGACCTATTTTTTATGATTTTCAGATTTTATTTGTTCATTTCAGTGAGTTATTTATAGGTGTTGGGCTTTAGGCTGTTAAGCCATTTAAATTGGCTTAAAACTTTTTTTTTTACTCACTTGGGTGGGTTTTGGACTTGGTTTGGGGGGGGAAGCCCAAGGTTCAAAAACACATCTCTATACTTTGCATGTTAAATTGTCCTCGATTTATGATACCCCACCTAGCGATGGGATTTTACTTAACCAACTGCATTATTAAACCGGAGTTTGCCTGTATAATGGTAAATTCCTGTGTATAACCACATACATATGATGTGACCCTAGGATAAAATGCATAAAGATTAATGACTACATTCAAAACAGTACTCTTCTTATACTAAATATGATGAAACTAATGGAGAATCATGACCCTGTCTACATATGTGGTGCAATACGGTTCAGGAGTGCTAATGGTACAGTCAGAACCCTGGAAAGAATCTAGTAAAAAATCTTAAACTTACCCTGATTTGTGGCACAACAAAGTCCCAGAATGTTGAGGCCACAGTGATACCCCTGGAAAGAAATTAATGGATGATTTCTGTTTAAGCCACTGTCAAACTACTAGAAGGGAAATAATGTAAATAAATTTACCTTGCCCCCGTTTGTGATGCAATACAGTCCCGGTGTGTTAAAGGCACAGTCAAATCCAATGCGGTGTAGTGTGAGGGCAGCGTGGGGTGCTGGGGGATGCGGGGTCAGGCGGGAGGCAGGGCCCAGCGTAGCACGGGGTGGGTCCACCAGCGTGCGTAGATTCACCAGGTGCACGTCACATGGTAAGTCACCTGTTACGCTCCACACTGTCTGCATCTGTCCCGTCTTGTGTAGGGAGTAAGGGCTAAGTATTTTTATGTGATGAGGAGGGGAAATCCCATACAAAGGCTAGTTCAAAAAGAAAATGCATAAATGACAAAACCACAAGACGTAACAGGTGTAGAGAAATTGACAGCACATGGATCAGATATGGGAAACTGACAGGGTTCAGATGGGGAACAGCAGATGAAGGGGTAGGGTTAAAGAAAAAAAATATTTCCATGGATGAGTTCTCAAATACAACTTTTTACATACTGCACAACTGTTACTGTAATTTGAAGGAAAATGGTACACTAATTACATAGGTAGCAATGGAACTTTAATTGTAAATATTTCTTCATTTACTGAGGGCTTATTACATAAAGGATATAAAAGAGCTACTTAGGATGAAGACATATTAAAAAAAGTCACGTCATGTCACCCACCCTTAATGTTGCACTTCCTTTATATTCTTCCTGCCATCTGAGAGCTTGGTGACACTTTCTGAACTTGAGTGGTTGTATATAGTCTTCATTGACCCTTCAACACAATATACCATTCCTAAGTTGGCTAAAATTATCTGGCAGTGGCAAAACACGAACAGAAAAATGTCCCTAGACAAAATACATTATTGTTAAGGTAGTTTTCCATGTTTGCATACGTCAGTTTTCTTTTTTACTTGATAGCTACTTTCCAAGCTGCACAGTCTCTTGTAGCATTCCTGTCCAGTTATTAACTTTATGATCCCTTCTCAGGACCTATCTATCTATCTATTGCCAGACACCATGATCCCATAAGGGGTGGCCAGTTGAGTTACTGTATTTGTTTTACAGGGAGGGGCACTAACCCTCCACCAACCTACTTGTTGACACGTAGGAAGCACATATGGTTTGGTTAAATGGTTACCACCCAGTGTTGTAAATGGTTTTTTGGCTTACAGGAAACCATTTGGCTTGTCACTCAATGTAAAGCCACCGGTAAAGGAAAGAAAAGCAATAAGAACTGACAGGAAAGATTTGAGAAATAGGAAGGGAGGAGGGCAGGCACAGAAAAAGAGTGATAAAGGCTAAGGAAGAAGTAGGCAGCACTACATCCCAGATTTTTCCTACTTTCCCAGCATACACTGTTCCTTCCACATTGAGGTCTATACAACATTTAGGTGGTGGTGACCATCATCCACTCACTTGATGTAGTGCTGCCTACTTCTTCCTTAGCCTTTATCATTCTCTTTCTGAGCCTGCCCTCCTCTCTTCCTATTTCTCCCATCTTTCCTGTCACTTCTTACTGCTTTTCTTTCCTTTACAGGTGGCTTTACATTGAGTGACAAGCCAAATGGTTTCCTGTAAACCAAGAAACCATTTACAATGCTGGGTGGTAACCATATAACCAAACCATACGTGCTCCCTACGTGTCGACAAGTGGGTTGGTGGAGGGTTAGTGCCCCTCCCTGTAAAACAAATAACTCAGAGTCAAATGGCCACCCCTTACGGGATTATGGCGTCTGGCAATAGATAGATAGATAGACCCCCACACATTCCCTCCATGTCCAACCACCTCAGCCTCCCTCTGTGCATGATTCTGGTAACACACTCAATGCTCAAATGCTCTTTTAACACCTTCAATCTAATAATGTATTTTTCCACTTTGTTTCATCTACTTACAGATCATTATACTCAACTTAGGAAGGCCTCTCATACTGAACAGCTTAATAAAAACTGTATCTAATCTCTCCAGTCTGCATCAAAATAAAATGGTGAGAAGGTAGCAAGAATAAAACACAAAATGGACCATTAAAGTGGCTAAATTTGCACAATGATCCATTCCCTGATGTGACTTCAAACACATCCTTACCTTAGCAGTGGGCAGCAGTGGGTTGAGAGGGTAGAGGAGGTCGTTAAGAGTGGAGTGGGCTAGTAACGATGGGTATGCCATCAACCCATCTTCCCCAGAGATTGATTCCTGAAATTATCATCATATCATTATCACCAATTTTATCTCATTTCCCACCTATGGATGAAGTGAGGTAGGGTCCCAAGAGCATTTTATATACATACTGTAATAATTGCTGGAAACATTTTTTACACACTGAAAACAACTACCTAGTGTGCTTTTTTCACTTACAGGTACAGTCAAGCTGTAACTTACCAAAAGTGGGTTTTGAGCATGTAGAATATATGGAACCTCTACAACAAGAACCATATCATAACAAAACTCAACAGGGATCCACTAGCTTAGTCACCTTTAAAAATTATCAGCCCCATCATGACTGAATGCTGCGGAAACATCGGGAGGATGCTGCAGCCAAACCGTTAAGAGTATCACCAAGGAGAATTGGGTAAATCCAGGTCAAAGTGCGACCACTGGCAACATAAATGCATCAACCTCTGGGACACATAAATGCATCAACCTCTGGGACATCACTGCAGAAGTCCTGTGCAAAAACAACTGCACCAGTGCATGATTCATCTGACAGAGAACCACATGATCCTCCAGAAACAGAAACATAATTGGACACCTAAGATGATATCATAACTGACATACCAGGACATCCTACAGAAAAAATTAGGGTGTGAAGTATTGGAAAGGGTGATTATGTTCTCGTGCAATATCCAAGTAGAACCTATGGCAAAGACTGTCATGATATAGGTATGTTACACATCTTGACTTAGCCAGAAATCATTGTATGGGATTTTAACTTTTTTCGTAAAATATGATCACAGAAAGTGCAGGATGGGTTTCTGACTTTCTAGGTGCTTGAGGACCTAGACATTACTGTTATATCTACAAAATAGAATGTTTTGAAATTAGAGAAACCTGAATTTGTGAATAGAAACTCATATCTAAAGATGTTTTTGGTGCCAAGGATCTCATTGTATGACAAATTTCACACTCAATACAGTTTCATTAGACTTAACATTTGATTTTATGTATGCTACATGATTTTCTAATATCTCACAATGTTCTGTTCTCCGCAGTATTTTTTTGAAGGCTTAAATGTCATTAAGCAAACAGCATTTATGAATGAAAATACTTTAATTTTATACAAACTGGCATGAATGCCCCAAAGAATGGGTCAACTGTGCCATCACATTTTTCCAGATATCAGTGAATTTATTATTTAGTGAAGCAACTCTGTTTTCACATTATAATTTCCTCACACATATACCTATTACTTAAGCCAATACAGTAAAGAAAACCACACTTGAAGTTTCTGTGACATTAACAATCAATGAATACAGCAGCAAAAAACTGACATGATTACCCTGCTGTACAGTAGTATCTCACAGGACTGAAGGGGTTAACAACACTAATAAAACATGCCTCCCCAGTTTCCCACCTTGGCCTTGAGTCTCGGTTCAAGAAGCAGCCTGAATGAGTTTGGAGTGAGGAGGTTGTCAAGCACCCCCTGACCAAGTCCCCGGTTGTCGTCCTGGTTCAGCCGACGGTCCAGCATCACCTGTACCAGACACCACATCACCACTGTGTTACTGGTTACCATATTTATACGCCCTCATCATCTTTAAAACAAATGGGATGCTATACACCTAACATATGTGCATTATCTCTTTACCCTGCAAGTTACCCAACCATCCATCTTACCTCCAACTGGCCAGACTTAAGTGAAGAACCACCGAGAGGCTGAGCGGAAAGCAGGGACAGACGGGAATCAGCATCCTGGATAAACGCCTGTGATGGGAATGGATAGTAGTTGGCCTGTATGGGCAGCTTCCCATACCTGGTGCGCTTGATTATCTGATGAGTATAAGACGAATATCATTACCATCACCATCATCACAACTACAGTATTATAACTATCACCATCATCCTATTACCCATTTGTCTTTTATATTATTTTATACTTGCCAGTTACATAATTTTCAATGAAGGAGGGACTTTCTGATATGAAAGGGTTAGTTCTTGTCAGTCCCTTCACTATGATGAGGTTCTCCTGGGTTGTGTACACACTTTAAGTTAGCAAGAAAAGTGGGTTCATATGAGGCAGTGGGAGCTCTATGAAGGAAAACAAAAGTAAGCCTTGCAGCCCTATTTAACTGAATAACAGTAATCATCATCATCATCATCATCCAAATGACCATTCCCACCCATGGCTGGGGTGAGAATGGGTCCAGAGAGCCCTGAAAAACATGACAGACTGAGATACTAGCCAAAGTTTGCCCAACTGAATGGGCCACACTCCCATTCACCCACCATTCAAACCCCTAGAATCCAGGCTCCACTGTGTGGGTACCATTTATTCCACACATAGCTTCCCTAGTTTCACATCAACCTATCTGGCACAACCAATCTAATGACTGTCAAATTAAAATGGGGTGCCCAACCCTGGTCATACACTTTTCCACAAAAAAATAATCCAGCTAGCTCAATTCCTTGTCAATTCCCTTGCCTCATCAGCTTTCATTCCTATCTTTCTCAAACACTCAATTACCACATCTGTCCACCTCCTTCTTGGCCTACCAAACCTCCCACCTTCAAACTTGCTCACCACTTTATTCACACCCATTCTCTCCACATGACCATACTGTCTAAGCACAATCTTTTTAAATCTGGTGTCCACAGACTTCCTTCTTACACATCTTTCACAAATCACTTTATTCAAATCTCCACACACATTCCTCAACAGACTTATCTCCATTGCTCTTACTCTTGACTTATTTTCATGTCACAGCATGTCACAAACCCATATATTAGAGCAGACACTAAATCTCCTTTAAGAAAGCATCTTACAGCCATCACATTTTCTTTTTTTTTTATGTGACCGACTCTGGGCAAAGGCTTAAGGGCCTATGTCTTGGTGGCAGTAGTCTATCCCAAGGCCCAGTAGTCCTCCTACACCACATGTCGCCACTTCGGCACTAACACCCACCGTCCGTACTGAATACATGCTAGGACTGTCTCATATAGGACTAGTGTGTTGGTATTAGCGGGGGTATTTTTACAACATGTCGGTGGGTCATCTGGCAGATCAGGAAAGTTTGCTTTTATGAAATTCAAATCCTTAAACTGTTCCCTGCCCCAGTGGGGATTCGAACCTGGTCCATCAGGACTGCAGGCCGCCTCTCTACCGATTCACCCACCGCCTCCCCTCTGTTTTGTAACATGACCTTCAGAGCAACAGCCATTTTTTTTCTCTGTGCCTCTCTATTTTCCACTTCTTTTGTATAATTATCTTTTCTCCATCAATGCACCCAGGTACTTAAACTCTTTCACGAGGTCAAGTCTCCCCATTCATTTTATCACAATGGGTCACCTCTCTCAACAAGCATTAGCTTAATTTAAATTTACTTTCAAGGTATGACACTCAGACATTTACAAAACTCTGAACCGGTCTACTAAACTCCTGTCTATTTGCAATCACCACTGCATCATTTGAGATACTCCATCCTTCACCTTGCACTACTAATATCATCCTACACTCAATTACTTGTGTTTTTACCAATCTCATAACCCCATCCATATATAAATTGAACAACCATTGTTAATTATAATAAAAATAATCATCATCATCATCATCTAATCCTGTGTTGCCCCATAAGGAGCACAGGAGCCAAGAGCTATGCAAGATGGTCCTGACATTTAAGATGAGAATGACCAACCTCACTCATCCCTGAGTGGCACGATGTGAACAATAAACCCCAACCATTACTTGGATATAAACCCACACAGGCTCAATCTGGTTGAAGTGCCTTAATTACCTGCTAAACCACCAGGTGCCATAATTTGATAATATGGTTACCACCCAGTGTGGTAAATGGTTTCCTGGTGTACAGGAAACCATTTGGCTTGTCACTAAGTGTAGAGTCACCCACAGACAGAAGGGAAAGGAAAGAAAGGAGGAAATAATAATCATAATTTCATTCATCTTTCACTCATCATCTAATCCTGTGTTGACCCACAATAAGCACAGGACCCCAGGGCCAGGCAAGTTGGTCCTGACATTTAAGATGAGAGTGACCAGCTCTGCTAACCCCTGCATTACGTAAGCAACAAACTCAAACCATCCCTTGGATATAAACCTGCACCGACTGAATCCAATTGGAGCGCCTCAATTACTAGGCGCCATTATTTGGTTATATGGTTACCACCCAGCATAGTAGATGGTTTCTTGGTGTACAGGAAACCATTTGGCTTGTCACTCAGTGTAGAGTCACCCATAGGCATAAGAAGAGGAAAAAGTGAAGGAAAGAATGACAGAAGAGGGAGTGTAAAGTCACCCAGAGGCAGAAGGATGAGAAAAGAATGAAGGAAAGAAAGACAGAAGAGGAAGGAAGAGAGGAAAGGGCAGACACCCAAAGTGGCACCACATCGAGCGAGTGGATGGTGAGCATCTCCACCTACTACAATAATAATAATAATATGTAATAATAATAACAATAACTCTTTCCTCTTTCTTCTGCCTACCGGTGACTGTATACTACCTCTTCCGTCTTTCTTTTCTTCATTCTTTCCTCTTCCTTCTGCCTATGATTGACTCTATGCTGAGTGACAAGCCAAATGGTTTCCTGTACACCAGGAAACCATTTACCATGCTGGGTAGTAACCCTATAACCAAATTATGGTGCCTGGTGGTTTAGTGGGTAACTAAGGTGCTCCAATCAGAATGAGCCTGTGTGCTTTATGTCCAAGAGGTGGTTGGGGTTTATTGCTCACATAATGCCACTCAGGGATGAATGAGGCTGGTCACTCTCATCTTATACGAGTATGTTAGGACCAACTTGCCTAGCCCCGGGTTCCTACGCTCTTCACAGGGGAACATAGTATTGGATGATGGATGGATGGACAATAATAATCTATACTCTCACCTGGAATCCATTAAGGTCTGTGTAGAAGACATCACCACTTTTGATGTCAGATGACAGTCTCATGGCAAACTCAAAGTTACGCTCGGACTTGATGTCCACCATGTTATGTATATCAACACTCTGCCCATCAACACCTGAGGTGGAGAGAGGGGGAGAGTGAGGGACAGGAATGGAGATGAGTGGAGGAAACAGGTTGAGATGAGTGTGTGTGGGGGGGGGAGGAGGGAGGGAAATAAAAAGAAGGGAAGGGTACAAGTCACTGGGTTTACAGCTTCCTAGTAAAGCCTATCAATCCCTTTAACCTGGCAATGTATTTTTCTTGCTTGCTCTTGCTACCACTAGATAATTTTCTTAAACTCAGGAATGATGTCTGGAAGTGAAGGCCTTAACGAAGGCTATAGTTAACTCCTCTAGTTAGACAAGGCTCTCTAAAACTGAATAAATTTGTCAGGAGATAACAGGTATACAGTGAAAAATGTCATCACAATAAAGGGGTTATCAACCAATCCTCTGGGGGACTCCTTCACAAGGTGGCACTACAGTAAGCACGCAACACCACTACCTGGTTATATACATGTCCCTAAACTTTTTCCCCATCTCCCAAAAAGCATGATGGTGGACAACAGCAGAATGGCAACTTCAGCTTACAGTCCACTGGGTGTTTGGACCTGAGGTTAGGCTACTGTGGTCCAGAACATTTGCAGGTAGGTGACTGGCCTAGTGGCCTACACACTCTGCTTGTATAACATGATCAAAATACCTCCAACAACTTACTGTAGACACGAATCAATGAACTAGACCTTCGTCATAGCTAGTAATTTATACCATAAAGACTTATACATCACATCATTTATCATCATAAATGCCTTGTTGTTATTGTGATCCCAGACTCATCTAGACATGAACCTAGTGTACTGCAGGCTGACACTGCACTTTTGCAATCTATCATCCTTTTTTTGTGGGATTGGGAGGGAGCTGAGTCATATTTGGCTATATCAGTGCCACCTCATGAAGATGTTCCCCTCCAGCATCAACATGACTCTATTCCCCTCTTATGAATGGGGGAGGGTATGACCTCATAATAGAAGTACGAAATAATAAAATACCTGTACTGTATTAGTACAAGAGCATTCTCACTGAAATAGGTCATACATCCATCTACCTCTCATTTAAGACTTTATGGGCTTCACACTAAAGGTCAACACTTTTTTTTTTTTTAACCCTCTGAGTCCCACCGACGTACGATGCACACTGCTACTTTTTTCCACAGACAGACCCACCGACGTGAATCGTACGTCATTCAATTGCAAGGCCCATTGTGTGCACATTTTACAATATTCGCGGGTGATTTTTGGTAGGCATACATGGGAGATCTTCCTCTACCTGCTGTCAAGCAGGGATACTGTCTGGCCCCACCTAACCCCCTCCCCCCCACACTGGGCAATTCACCTATTAGCTGTAACCTGGCCAGTAAAGGTATGTTGCCCCACGGTCTCTCCAATGATGAAATTCACGGTGAAAGTTATTCCTGAGGTGGAGGACAAAGAAACAAAGAAGCTAGAGGTAGAAACGAACAGAAGTGATGAGGTGGTAATGTTGCAAAGGAAGGTGCCATATACTGGGGTTTTGAGTGAGTGAACAATGCTTTTATCGCCTAAATTATTGTGTGAAAACCAATATAGACTTGTACTACACATAAATTCGTACCAAATAAATAAATAAATACGTAACTTAAAGTGGCTTGAATTAGTTAACCCTTCCACAGTTCGTTTTCTTTAGCCAAGTACCCTGAAAAAGAAGGAAAACGTAAGGCTAAATGACACCTGTATCACCATTTTTAACCTCATGAGGGTGATTTCTCTATGAATTTTCGATGTTTCTCACCAAAAGCGTAGGTTAAAAAAAAAAAAAAAAAATGAAAATCGGTCGGGATCTGAGGGTAGGCTGGGTAAAAAACCGGTTGGGACTGGGCGGGTTAGGCAATTTACATATGCTTGTGGGATACGACCTCAACAATCACATTTCAAAACAGGTGCAACCCTTTTCATATACATCTTCATACACCCTTTTCATATACATCTTCAAACATGCTGTTCTTATTGTTGTTATTTTGGCCCCAGACTCATCTGAATGGGAACTGAACAAACTGCAATGCTGACATTACCCTTCTGCAGCCCACCATCCTCTATTTGGGGTACAAATGCCCAAAGAAGTGATGACCTGATTCCCAGTACCTTTTGCTCAGAAAGTGGTATCTGGCAACTGCCGCGGCCTAGTTATATTTCCTATGTTGCACACCGGAAAGAGCAGTATTTAGGTAGACAACACCAAAAAGCAATATATAAGCACTTTCACCATGTAATTTCGCATTACGGAAGAGGAAACCACAATATATTAAAGTTGAGGCTTAGCAGTACGAAAGAATGTGAAACGCACAGCCTATCGCTCAACGGTTTCAGGGTTAAAATGCGAAGAAACTCTCGTCATATTTATTTTACATTCTGAATCAACAATACTGAAGAAATAATGTCCCATAACATAAATCACACAGATAATGGTAATGTCGAAATTACGAATGCCATCAACTCGGAAAAATAAACATTGAAAAATATATTATTATCCACATTTAATTCTCTAAGCAGGATGTTTACGCTGGAGAACCTGTGAGGCCGTGAGTGCTGTAGCAATATGGATCATCAACACGATGCTATAACCTGTCAGTGCAAGCAGATTAGTGCTCTTTATTTAGCAAATATTCCAGCAAGACAGATATCCCAGCAACTTAACATCGGGAAGGACAATTAACGGATAGATAAGTGATATAGACAAAGGTAGACTACAGAAAATTTGCCAAATGGAGCCCCTCCTAGCACAACACAAGACCAAGACAGACAAATTATTGCATGTGCCCAAGAACAACCTTACCCACCAGTGTTGCCATCAAGAAGCAAATTAATCTGCCAGTATTCAGTTAGTGAAACCAATGCAACTGCTGGAGGAAAATTGGTCAATTTATTCACAAGATGAAAATTTAACATGTAATACAGTAAAATACGTAGAGCGGTTTCATGAAGGAGCTAAACAGGGAGAGAATGACAGTCAAAAGCTACAGTGCAACAACGTAGAGAATTTCAGACGAAAAAGGATTGTATAAAAAGGGGGGAGGGAAGGTCGTGACAAAGACCGAGACATCCACACTCTCCCATGACATGACACTGACTACCTAACGTAAGGCCTACTGGGGAGTGTTGCCAAAGGAAAACCATAGAAATCCGCTAGATTGGTGTCAGAAGTAATAAAAATCCGCCAGACTGAGAGAAATTAAGATAAACAATGCTAGACAGGACTTCAAAAGAACGTCGGATACAAGGAAAATATTTAAATTTTTACCAACTAGATTGCATTTAAAACATTTAAATTTAGTGGGAAAATTGCTACACTGGTAACACTGCTGGCATGAATCGTGACTGAGTGGAAACATGCCAGATGTCACTTTTTACTTAATTATAATTATTGTTATTGGCCTAAAACGAAATAAACACTAAACTTAACTAATATTTTCGCATGATTAGTTTTTTTAGACCATAAATAATGTTTGCAGGGAAGGGAAAGATTGTTTCTGTCTCCTAACTCTTATTCAAGTGAACACTGCCAGATCAAGGGAGTTTGCCTGAAACTTTAAAAAAGCAAGTCATCGCTTATTTGGGCGATCGTACAGGAAGGAGCTGATGGATATTTGTATATATAATCAGAGATGTTTGCTCCTGAAACTCACACAAGGCTGAGTCCTAAAAAATGTAAAATTAGAAAGATAAAGTGATACTGTACTGTATATGGCACAAGAATGCCCAGGGTTGCCAGATTTTCCTGTGAACAATTGGCCAAGCATGCTATTTGAAAAGTATTCCATGTAAATTTAACTGGCAAAAATGAGTTAAAGTATAAGGGGCCAAACAGGCTATATACAGCAGGCGCGGAAAGTGTTGACGCCATCTTAAAAAAAGAAAACATTCTTGTGGTTAGCAAGGAGAAACAAATAAATTAACACTCACCATTGAATTTAGTATTTACTGGCATTCCCCTTTACCTTTATTATCTTCTTAAGGCGTCTGGGGAGACTGATGGCGTAGTTTTGCAGAACAGACGGACTAAAACTGCTCCATAGCTGCAGCCTCAAGTTTAGGCAAAGATGATGTGTCCATACTACGCAGCTGCCGCTTCAAGTGCGCCCATAAATTCTCAATGGGACTGATATCTGGGCTGTTTTCGGGCCAATCTCGAATAAAGGGAACCTCACAGTCTGTTAGCCACTGTTTCACTGACTTTGCAACATGTGCAGGGGCAGAATCTTGCATAAATACTCTTGCCTTGGTTTTATCAAAAGAGTCACTTAAAACATCACATAAGAGCTCCAAATAATTGTTCTGGTTCACTTTTTCATTTGCAGGTAGAATTACCAACCAACCAACACCATAATATGTAAAGCAGCCCCAAGCCATGAGTGAGGCTGGGTATTTAACAAACTTGGAAGTGTACTTAGGATTCAGGGATTCACTGCCTGGTTTGCGGTACACTCGTGATGAAGGGGTACCAGTGACAGTAAATGTTGACCCATCACTCCAAAGCACAGTTTTCCATTGCTCCTCACTCCAGGCAAGATATTTCTTACAAAAATTTACTCTTTTTCTTCTGAAGTGCAGTTAGCAGTGGTTGTTTACGAGCACAAAACTCCTGTAGCCCAGAGCGTCATGCAACAGCTGCTGCACACTTCTGACAGACACATCTGCCAGCAACTGTGGGATCTTTTCTTTTAAATCCCGTGCTGTTAGCCTTGGATCCTTGCTAACTTGCCTTGAGATCAGCTGACGGGTCCTGAAGGTTGTCTTACAAGGTCTCCCAGGCTTGGGAAGTGGAGTGGGAGGAATGGCCTCCCCACTGTCCTTGAACCGCTTCACCAGTCTCTGCACTGTCATCAGTCTAACACCATCTGATTTGCAATAAATGGGAGTTTGTGGCCAGCTTTGTATCAAGTAATCACTTCCACACATTTGTCATTGCTTGTGGTTACCTTAGGCACGATGAGAATGTGGTAGGTAACCAAATAACTGTGTTATTTGAGTCAAAACATGCCCTCGTGGTGCATCACACACAGAGACAATCCTCCTCCTGTGGCTGCCCAAACATTACTGAGCCTGCTCCTGTGGTACCAAACCTATCAAGCAGGGTTGCCAGATCCCGTTGAAAAAGCGTCAGCTCATTTTGCATCACAGGGGAGGGTAGTATTGACCCTACTTCACTTAACGCGAAAAAGAATGACGTCGACAAAAAAGCGTCAATACTTTCCGCGCCTGCTGTACAGTACAGCAAATACATTTTCTTGATGCCAGATGAGAAATTAATTAAATTGGTCCCCAAAAGGCTAACCTGACAATTCAGATCGGTGAAAACTGCTCGTGGCCAGATATGACAGGCAGATTTACAGCTGAAAACATTTTGTCCTTGCAAAAAAAAAAAAAAAATTAATGGCTCAAATCACATTCCCTCAAAAATGCATACAAAAACTAGGCTGAGAAGCAGTTTTGATTTTCTGTTCATAAGCATACACTGACCCTAAAATACTTAGCCTTGTATGCCAAAAGCATACAGTAAACAGGTATGCACAATTCAATCTCACATTACAACTCCCCCAAAACCTAGCCAACACACCAGGAGAGTTCTTGAGTGAGACAGTGTGGAGGATGTGTGTGAGCTGTGTGGTGAGCGATGAGACGAGTGGCCCCCTCACCATCACCACCCCACTGCCCCCGGGAGACACTGGAACTGCTTCCTTGTCCGGCAGGAACAGGTATGCCCCGCTTGTCTCGTGCCGGTTGCTGTTGAGAGAAAAGACAGATTTGACTATGGTGTGTTTACTGCAGCCTGCATGTGGGAGGTGGTTGTGGCCATCATAAACTTACTTGATGCAGTGCTGCCTACTTCTTCCTTCACCTTTATCCTTCCTTTTCTATACGCCCTCCTCGCTTCCTACTTCTCCCATCCTTCCTGTCCCTTTTTATTATGTTTCTTTCCACTTCAGGTGATTCTACTCTGAGTGACAAGCCTATTGGTTTCCTGTAACCCAGGAAACTATTTACAATGATGGGTGGTAGCTATATAACCTAACAGTAGGGTAATGTGCAGCTTCTTATGTTGTTTCAGTGTAACTGGGAGGTGAGGCACAAATCCTGTGTCCATCTAGGAACTAAACTTCTACACTCTTCCCTCTGCCTCAGTGTGGCGAGGTCCTACTTGCTGCAAGGGAGCATCAATTCACTGCACAAGATGATCCTGAAAGGATGGTTCCTTGCCTGTGGTTGATGGGTCTGCTTAGCAAGACACCAGTATTACTGAACAACAAAAACTACAACTATAACATGATCAAGATCCTTAACTCCATTTAGCTCAGCTGATGGCAAAGTGTAGTACAACTGGAGGGTTGATCTGACGATACACCTGTACTTCACTTACAAAGGAACTCTGTACAAAGGAGTACCTGTACAAATGAAAGTAGCCAGCAATAGATATTAAGGTCCTTTTGAACCCGTTTGTTACAGAGAAGACTATGATTATCATATCTAATTATAAGGCTGACACTAAGGATAGTAAAGTATGAAGGCTCCCAGATTTTCTCCATTTGCAGCTAATTTTACGCAGCTCAGTGGCAGAAAAAGACAAAACTGCAGATCTAAATCCCATCTACAGAACTTCTTCACAATTAGCATCATATTCTATTGTTACTCTGCTGTTATAACTCAGAATTCAGTATGAAGAGATGGAAATTTTAAGTCAAGTTAAAGCCATAAAAGCATAGTGTGCTGCTCTGAACAAGTGTAGTCAGACTGGAGGGTTGATTTGACTAGCAAACAAGAAGACTCATTCCCACCTTATGACCAAGGCTCATCAAATTTCATGCAATTGCAACTTACTGTTTAAATTGTGAGAGTGGCTCAATTTCATAAGGAAAAAACAACTAATTATCATAAGGAGGGCTGGGGTTGCATTTGTATAGTATAATCAGTCCCTTCAGTACTACAATTTAGTGCTGACAAGGAACCTACATATGGTTGTGCTATGCACCCTGGGTGGAACAAATGCAACATCCACTCAGGATCAAACCTCCTCATATTTCTGTGCATCTCACAGCAGGGAGGGACCATGGTTCGACCCTGATGAGGAACTATCAACCAGAAGGGAGCGCTGGTTCCATCCATCCATCCATCATCCAATCCTATGCTGCCCCACAAGAGAAGCGTTGGAGCCCGAGGCTAGGCAAGTTGGTCCTGACATTTAAGATGAGAGTGACCAACTTCACTCACCCCTGAGTGGCACTATGTGAGCAATAAATCCCAACCACCCCTTGGATATAAACCTACACAGGCTTAATCCAATTGGAGCACCTTAATTACCCATTAAATCACCAGGCGCCATAATTTTGTTATATGGTTACCACCCAGTGTATTAAATGGTTTCCTGGTGTACAGGAAACCATTTGGCTTGTCACTCAGTGTAGAGTCAAGCATATGTAGAAGGAAGAGGAAAGAGTGAAAGAAAGAATGACAGAAGAGGAAGTGTAAAGTCACCCGTAGGCAGAAGGAAGAGGAAAGAATGAAGGAAAGAAAGAAGAGGAAGGAAGAGAGGAAAGGACACACCCCAAGCAGCACTACATCAAATGAGAGGATGGTGAGTGCCCCCACCTACCACTTCCTATATGAATAAACAGTAGTGTACTTGGAGGATGGCCCCACAGAAGGAGTTACTTGTCTGTGGTTGACAGGTCTGCTCAGCCAGACAGACCAGGGAATCAGTAGGTGAGCCAGCTTGTCAGTGATGAATTTAAAATTGTCTGTCTTTCTTTCCAATATCTGTTATACTACTGTGTTTCACATGCAACTGATTACTTTCCCAGACTGGGTCATCATTGGTGATGAACACTCACCTGTTAAGATTAATTACAGCTACGGAGTTTAAAGATGGAAATGGAAACATGATGAGTTTTCTGTTACCCAAGCTCTCTTCATACTGATACATGAGTTCTCTTCATAATGACAGCCAATCAGCTACATGAATGGAAACTCGGGTACATTTCAATTGCAAGGTCCAGATAAACTTTCTTTATCTAACTGCCAGTAAAGTATTTTTATCCAATATATTTTTGGTATGTTTGCTTTTTCTGTCACATTTCATTATACTTACCACAAACACCATGCCTCTGTATACTTTACAAATATTCAGCAGCTCTTAACACAGTATATTGTTTTCACTTTAACTTGGACTAAACTTGCCATCTCCCTATCTTGAATGCTGATATGTAGCAACAGATCAACAGCAAAATTTGGTACTAGTCATCAAAATGTGCTTCGGAAAGAAAATAGGACCATGGTATTTCCTTAATCAGCCACACTACAGAAAATATGCTGAAAAAGACAAATATCTGAGCCAAGTTAAGGTGAAAAGGGTATAGTCCTTTCACTGACTATCATCATAACCCTATTTTTCACTAAAATATTAAAGGGATGGAAGGATCAGTCAACCATTTACAGTACTATGCTGGATAGTAATCACATACTCAAAAAATGGATGCCTAGTGGTCTAGTGGATTCAGGCATTCTAAAAGTATGTGGCCTATAAGAATTAAAATCATTTGGTGATTAGGCATTTTTGCTCACATAATGCCATTCAAGGATGAGCAACTAGTCATTCTTGCCTTAAATATCTGGAGTGAGTTGCCTAGCCCTGGGACCTTACACCCCTGATGGGGGAATAAAGGAAGGAAGGGATGGATGGATGGATCAATGGGAGGATGGCTGGCTGACTGCTACATTCCTGATGGGGCAACAAAGGAAGAGATGGATGGATGGATGAATCAATGGGTGGATGGCTGACAGAGTGACTGAACAAATGGATGGATGGATGGATGGATGGATCATTCGTTTGTTCATTTGTGAAGGCTCCAACATGCTTGCATACATTGGACTTGGTCATCTAATGGCAGCTCTTCATGCTGCTCAGTCTCTGGCAGCTTCCCTATTCAGTCCCTTATCCCTGAGGTCACACTCAATGACCTCATCCCAGGTCTTTTTCGGTCAACCTCTCATAACCCTACCCCTAACATTAACTCTTCTCACTTTCTGCACCCAATTATCAACCCCCATCCACTCTACATGCCCAAACTATCTCAATCTACCTCTCCTCATCGTAACACCAATACACCTCATCCTAGCCCTCAACTTTTTCATTGTAAACCTAGTCCTCCCAGACCTCGCACTCAGGGATGCACTGCACATCCACCTAATCATTGTCATTTCTGTACATTTTAGCCAGTGAATATCTTCTTCCTTTACTGCCCAGGTCTCACTACCATACAGCATTACATTCCTAACACATGCTGCAGACAAAGATGAGATGCCTTGAAAAGAATGAGAATGAGATGCCTTGAAAAGAATGGAAGTGAGAAGAATGCTGGCCCAGCTGACTGGATGATGCCTATTTGGAAAACAATGTAAGATGTAAAATGTTAAAGTGGTTATAGTTTTTCCTGAGAGGGGAAGTTGGATGCTTCATGTGTGAGAAGTGAAATGCTCTGTAGTAGCTAAACATGGACAGTTAATGATGATGTTCATCACAACATTGTAAGCAATGTTATGAGGATGTTTCGTAATGAATGTACATAATCATCATCAGGACCTCCTTTCCCATCCCAGGGCTGGGTGAGGAGTAGCAAACGTCCAGATAGCCCAGATTTGCCCAATCCAATGGGCCACACTTTCATTCACTCATCGTTTAAGCCCCCAGAATCATGGCTCTACTGGATACGCCAAAAACATTCACCACGTTTTGTAGCTTCACATAACATATCTGACAGAGTCAATCCGGAGGCTGCCACGTTAAAAAGGGGTGCCAGATCCCTGATATGCACTTCTTCTCACAACATTCATCCAGTCAGCTCGATTTCTTGTCAGCTCCCTAGCCTCACTGACTTCCAAACCTCTCTTCCTCACACACTCATCCACCATATCTTTCCACCTTCTCCTCGGCCTACCTCGCCTCCTCCCTCCTTGAAATTCACTCAGATACACCTTTTTCACCACTCTATTGTTATCCATTCTCTCCACATGACCAAACCATTTCAGTACACTCTCTTCGATTCTGGTGTCCACTGACTTCCTCACTCCACACCTTTCAAGAATCACATTATTTCGTATCCTATCCACTCTCTGTACTCCACGTACATTACTCAGCAGCCCCATCTCCACTGCTCTCACTCTTGACTTTTCATTTTCATGCCACACTATAGTCTCACATTCATATGTTAAAGTTGGCACTAACACTCCTTCATGTAAGCCTCGTGCAGCTGCAACACTCAAGCCTGTTTCTTATCAAGGCCTTCATTGCACCATCTACTTTTCTTCCTTGTGTCACTCTACTTTCAACTTCTTTTGCACATTTTCCTCTCTTTTCTATCACTGTACCGAGGTATTTGAACTCTCTCAGCAATTCCAGTCTCTCTCCATTCACTGTAACATTGTACTGGGAGTCACCTTCTCTCTCAACAACCACCAATTTACTCTTTTCTACATTTACTCTCAAGGTACGATGTTCACAGATATCAGCAAAACTCTGCACTAGCCTACCAAGTTCTTGTCTGGTAAATGCAAGCAGTACTGCATCATCAGCATACAACAAATTTGAGATATTCCATCCATCACCATTCATTACCAACACCATCCCTCTCTCCACTACTAGTGTTTTTACTTCTCTTGTCACCCCATCCATATACAGTATACAGTATATTGAATAACCATGGGGACATACACACAATCTTGTCGCATGCCCACACCAATCGTGAACCGTTCACTTAGATCCCCATTAACCCTTACACATGCTTCACTACCATCATAAAAACTCTTGACAGCACCTAGCAGCTTACCATCTACACCATACAAGTGCAAAACATTCCACAATCCTTCTCTGTCCACTTTGTCGTATGCTTTTTCCAGATCCATTAATGCCATAAACATCTTATTGTCCTTCTCACAAGCCTTCTCTGCTATCTGTCTCACTGCAAATGAATGTACAAGTAAGGTAATGTGCAAAGGTATGTTAAAATGGTTTGGACACTGGAGAGAATCAGTAAGAGAAATGAGGAAGTTTGAGAACACTGTGGTGTTAATAGGGATGTGCTGGAGGTGATCTGGTCATGTGGAGAGAATAGCATGGAGAAAGAGTTCTCTCAATGTCACATGAGGCAACAGCTCCCCGAACTTCTTCCAACTACTCCTCATTCTGGCCCCAGAGCTAGATCCTGCCCCACGTCCAGCACATAACGTCTCCCAAATAACAAAACTCTTCCACACACTCAAGAGACTCTCCAGCAAGTTCAATCCTTTCACATGTGACAATCTCCATCTGCTCTCTCCGACACACCACACACATGAAATCAGCATTATCTCGCAGTCTACCTCTGATACCACTACATCTCTTATGAACCCACTTATCACAGACACTGCACAGGATGGAATTACTTTCCACTCCCTTGTGGCATACTGCACATGGCCACTCTCCCTCTTCTTTGACTGAAATAATCTGGACAGTACTTACACCACCCCATATTTCACAAACTCAAGGGAGACAGGCTGCGAGCGTCCTTGTGCTTTGATTGACTGAAGCAGACCAGCTGAGGAGAAGACCGCCTCAAGTTGTGGAGTGGATAAGGTGATGGTCTGGCTGGCTCCACCTGGCTCTCCACCTTCCTCCTCTACCATGAAGACCTCAGGCAAAGTGGGTGCGGCCATGTTGCGCACAGTCACTTGCCCATAGGTCACTAGTCTGTAGGTGAAGGATAATATCTCCTATTGTAGTAATGTATATATAGGCTTCAAAAAGATAATATTTCCTATTGCAGTATCATTTATATAGGCACCAAAAGATGGTATTTCCTATCATAGTATTGTTTATGTAGGCTCCAACATGCTTGCATGCGTCAACCTTGGTCACCTAACGGCAGCTCTCCATGTTCTTCGATCTCTGGCAGCCTCCCCGTTCAGTCCCTTATCCCTGAGGTCCCTCATCCCTATATCAGTCTAAATGACAGTTCTGGGTAGAGTATTCAACTGAGAGAATAAGATGCCTTGAAAAGAATGGAAGTGAGAAGAATGCTGACCCAGCTGACTGGATGATGCCTATTTGGAAAACAACGTAAGATGTAAAATGTTAAAGTGGTTATGGTTTTTCCAGAGAGGGGAAGTTGGATGCTTCATGTGTGAGAAATGAAATGCTATGTAGTTGTTAAACATGGACAATTAATGATGATGTTCATCACAACATCATAAGAAATTTTATGAGGATGTTTGGTAATGAATGTACAAGTAAGGTAATGTGCAAAGGTATGCTACAATGGTTTGGACATTGGAGAGAATCAGTCAGAGAAATGAGGAAGTTTGGGAACACTATGGTGTTAATAGGGATGTCCTGGAAAGTGTTAAAAGTACCCTGAGGCGATCTGGTCATGTGGAGAGAATGGCAGATGAGAGATTAAGCAGGAAAGTGTATGTAAGGTGGGGATGGAGGGAAATCAACGATGAGGTGGAGGGACTGAGTGAAGGGGTATAAAAATGAGGGTGCTGGGAGGGACGGTACTGATGGTAGAAGACAGGGTGACAGAGAGGATCTGTTTGTGACCACTCTCTCTGGGATTTTTTTTTTTTTTTTTTATGCATGGAAGAAGGAACCAAAGGCCACGGGCCTGCATACTGTTCCTTCCAAGAAAAAGCAAAAACAGTACAAAAGAGAGCCAAATTCAAGATCCATTCAATTCGAGATGCCTGGACACACTGCGTTTGAAAGACTGGAGATCATAGGAAGTAGGAAATACAGACAGAGGAAGACAGATCCAGAGTTGACCAGTTGCATAAATAAAAGACTTGGAGTAACGGTTAACTCTTGCATTAGAGAGCTGGACAGAAAAGGGATGAGAGTTTGTTGCTAGTCGGGTACTACGTGCCCGTCGTAGAGGTCGAGGGATGCAAGCAGACTGTTCAGAGGAACAGTGACCATTGAAGTAGCGATAGAAGAGAGATAAAGATGCAACAGTGCGGTGAAGAGACAATGGTTGAAGGGAATCAGTAAGAGGAGGAGAGTTAATGAGACGAAAAGCCTTTGACTCCACCCTATTGAGAAGAGCTGCATGTGGGGAGCCTCCCCACACATGAGAGTTGCACTCCATACACGGGCAAATAAAACCCATGTACAAGGTCAACAACTGTGCAGGGGTAAAGAAAGTACGGAATTGGCTCAGCACACCCAACCTCCTGGAAGCAGACCTCACAAGAGATGCAACATGCCCCCTCCAAGACAAATCCCGAGAGAACGAAACCCCAAGCATGCTCAAGGATGATGCAGGACACAACCGTTCATCATCAAACATTAGTGGGCAATCCTGAGGAAGACCTTGTCGGGTTGACATGTGCAAGAACCGAGTTCCCGATGCATTGAAAATAACAAGACCATTCCCACCCCAATCAGAGACACAAGCCAAATCAGACACCAGGTGTGCCATAGCCTCATCCCTCTTTTGCTGAAGCAACCGCTGAGATGGACGCCGCAGGATTAACGCATCTGGCTACAAATAGGTAGACAGAATTGGGTTATGCATTACATGGAACTGAACATGGATGGGAGAGTTCCTATGGACGAAACATGGAAAATTTGGGATGAGGTTCTGGGACCTCAGAGATACTGAAATTAACTGCACTTGGAGGGCAACCATCGGGTGAATAAGGTTAACACCAAGCACTGCTTTTCAAAATGTGCAAATAGGTGTGGGTGTACTGGTTAGGGAGAAATGGCTGGAATATGTCATGAATGTTGTGAGAGTAAGCAATAGGAAAATGGTAGTGAAAATTTTGTTCAGTGTTTGCAATTGTACTGGCATATGTTATAAAAGGCAGGCTTGGATGAGGTAAAGAAGGACAGATTTTGTGATGACTTAATATGTGTAGTAAGTGGTATGGAGTATGATGAATTTGAAGTATTAGAGGGGGATTTAAATGGTCATGTAGGTGATGCAGCTCAAGGACATGAAGGAGTACATGGGGGATGTGCATATGGTACAAGAAATGAGGAAGGGGAAAGGATACTTGAGTTTGGGGAAGCAATGAACATGATTATGTGCAACACACATTTAAGGAAGAGAGAATGGGTTGATTATGCACGAGTCTGGGGGAAATGGCAGCCAGATAGACTATTTCCTGGTCAGGAGGGCTGATAGGAGGTTAGTGAGGGATGTTAAAATTATAAAGAGCAAGAAGTGTATGCAGCAACACAAGTTATTGATATGTGACATGGTGTATAGGGTGATGAAAAACAGGACGTACACACCTAGGAGGAAAATATGGAAGTTGAAAAACCAAACAGTAAGGGATGCCTTCTACAGGGAGATGAGGAGGGTGGTGGCTGAATATGAAGACATGGATGGAAGAGTTAATGAATGGTACAGAGCCCTCAAGACCAATCTCTTGAGAGTTACTGATTCACTATGTGGATGGACAAGAGGCCCACCAAACATCAAGTAACTTAGTGGAGGGATGAGGGTGTAAAAGCTGCAGTTAAGGAGAAAAGAAGGCTTTTCCAGGAATGGAAGAAGGGTGGTAACAAAGATAAATACTGTACTTGGCTGCCAAGCATAAGGCTAGAAAAGAGGATTACAGGGCAAAGTCCGAGTCACAGAGACTTTTACTTGATAACCTAAATCGTGTGGAAAGGAAGAATATGATTTTTAAGGTGGCAAATCAGATGAAGAGGGAGAATAGGGATATCACAGGTGAGCAGTGTGTGAAGAATGATGAAGGAAGGGTAGTAGTGAACAGTGGGGATTATAAAGACGAAAGGAGAGAGCATTATAGCCGGCTGTTGAATGAAGAGTTGGACTAGGACGGGGAAGGTTTGGAGCCATCAGGTCCAGTCTTTGGCGCTTGGCCTTTGATTGACGCTGCTACTGTGAGTGAGGCAATAGGCAAGATGCAGGTGAGAAAGGCAGCAGGTGTGTTTAGGCTGACTGCTCAAATGTTGAAAGCCTCAGGTGATGTAGGAGTGAGATTTGTCACTGATCTGACAAATACGATTATATATGAGTGTGTTGTCCCAGATGACTGGCTGAAGAGAGAAACTGTAAATGTGTACAAGGGGAAGGGTGATACCCTGGGAAGAAGAAATTTCAGAGGCATAAGGCTTTTAGACCAGATAATGAAGGTAATGGAGAGGTATGACAGGAGAAAGAGTGAATATTGATGAGATGCATGCCAGGCAAAGGGGCCACTGATGCCATATTCATTGTTCGACAGCTTCAGGAAAAATGTATAGGAATGAAAAGGGAACTGTACATTGATTTTGTTGATATGGAAAAGGCCTTTGACAGAATCCCAAGAGAGGTGGTGAAGTGGGCAATGAGAAAGCTTGGGATTGAGGAGTGGCTGGTTAGAGTGGTTATGGCCATGTATGTGGATGCTCACACCCAGGTACAGGTGAATGGAGATTTGAGTGATGAGTTTTCTGTGAATGTTGGTGTGCATCAGGATCAGTTTTGAGCCCCTTCTTGTTTATCATGGTATGTGAAGCCCTCTCACGTGACTTCAGAAATGGACTCCCACGGGAGATGTTGTATGCTGATAATTTGGTGTTGGTTGCAGAGGATGAAAGGGAGGTGGAGGAAAGATTTAGGAAGTGGAAAGATAGTATGGGGCACAAGAACTTAAGAGTAAATGCAGATACAATAAAAGTTATGGTATCTAGGGTTGGTGGCAGTACAATCAAAGAAGAGGGAGAGTGGCCATGTGAAATTTGTCACAAGGACATGGGAAGTACAGTAATTCCATCTTGTGCAGTGTCTGTGACAAGTGGGCGCATAAGAGATGTAGGGGTATCAGAGGCAGACTGGGAGATAATGCTGATTTCATGTGTGCAGTGCAGTGCACTGGGGAGAGGATGTGGATATTGCCAGGTGTGAGAAGATTGAACTTGCTGGGGAGTCTCTTGAGTGTGTGGAAGAGTATTGTTACCTGGGAGATATGTTATGTGCTGGAGGTGGGGCAGGAGCTAGCTCTGTGGCTAGAGTGAGGAGTGGTTGAAAGAAGTTCAGGGAGCTGTTGCCTCTCCTGACACTGAGAGGGCTCTCCCTCCGAGCTAAGAGATCTTTGTGTGCGGCATGTGATAGGAGTGTAATGCTGTATGGTAGTGAGACTTGGGCAGTAAAGGAAGAGGATATTCACAGACTCAAACATACAGAAATGGCGATGATTATGTGGATGTGCAGTGCATCCTTGAGTGCAAGGACTGAGGAGGCTATGTTTATGATGGAAGAGTTCAGAGGTAGGATGGGACTGGAGTGTATTGGTGCTGTGATGAGGAGAGGTAGATTGAGATGGTTTGGGCATGTGGAGAGGATGGGAGATGATAATTAGGTGCAGAAAGTGAGAAGTGTTAATGTTGGGGGCAGGGTAGTGAGAGGCAGACCGAACAAGACCTGGGACGAAGTCAGTAAGTGCGACCTCAGGGTTAAGGGACTAGACAGGGATACTGTCAGAGATCGAGCAGCATGGAAAGCTGCCATTAGATGACCAAGGCTGATGCATGTAAGCATGCTGGAGCCTTCAAAAATGAAAACGAGGTCAAGTGATAAAAGGTGCTTTTTATGATCATTCTGTTTCAAACTGCGGTACTGACTTGTAATATGGTAGTTACTTTTTTCAAACAAAGGAAAAAGGTTGTTAACTGGGAAAAACTTCACAGAACAAAGTGCAACAACCAACTTATATATTTTTTCACACTTCTCTTGCAACAAAAAATGAAGGCCCTAATACTGTGATGATGTCAACTGTGATTTCCCTCGAAGATTTTATAAGATTAGCTCTATCTATCTATCTATTGCCAGACGCCTCAATCCCGAACGGGGTGGCCACAAACAAATCGCCTCCATGTCACTCTGTCCCCTGCCATTTCACTACCACGCTCCCAACTCACACCCCCCTCTCTCATATACCTCTCCACTCCATCCCTCCATCTCATCCTCGGCCTCCCCCTCCCTCTCGTCCCCTCCACCTCACTCACATACACTCTCCTCGTCAATCTTTCACTCTCCATCCTCTCCACATGCCCAAACCACCTTAACGTGTTTCTCCTAACGCTTCCCATCACGTCCTTAATATAATAACCACTATTAACTCATGAACTGTGGCTTGAAGAAAATCCGCAACGACCCATGTGGAGGGGGGGGGGAGTCATACTGGTTTATGGAAAATATGATTAAGTATATGTGTGTATTAATTTTTTGGTCAATATGTGCCAGAGTTTAGCTGCTAAAATGTTCAAAATTTGCCAAATTATCAAGGAAAAAATATACACACTCCTTGTTTCATCAGAGACTAATTTTATGGGTACAAGATAGAAATGGGCATGGTGAAATATGGATATGCCAATTTCCAGCTCAATAGCTGCTCTAGTTTCACTATAACAAGAATCAAAACCATTTCAAATTCAAATTTTCAGTCCAACCACCAAGATGTATGCTGCAGTCCTCCTGGAAACAACTCAAGATGTATGTCAATGTTTAGAAGATAAACTCTGTTTCATATAATAATATTATATTCAGCACATATTAAAATCAGCATCTTACACTGACCTTTGTGCAATTACCTTTAGGAGATGGCTGGAAAACATGAAAACATGATAGTGGGGTATAAAGGGTTACCTAGGAAGTAGGTATCAGATAAAAGTAAAATGTTCTCAAGCACAAACTGACCAGTCACCATCAACTCAAATTCATTAATGCCTGAATATACGTACCATTTACTCTGCTTGATATCCCCATAATGTATAAGGCACTTACTTGGAATTAACAGAAGATGGTTGGAGTGCCTTGATGGTATAAGTGCTGAGTGAGAGGGCAGGGAGGTCAGCAAGGAAGGTGACATCAAACATGGTGGGTGAAGCTTCACCAAGCCGCATAAACACTGGGTCAACCTGGCACCTCACACCCTCTCCTTTAGGGCTTACAATCTGGTGAGGAGAGGACGTTTTCATTGCTGTTGTGGGTTCATCTGCACATGAAGCCAATGGACTGCAGGCCTAAGTTGCCTCCTCTCTTGTAGTGCATCACCCTCCATTTGTGGGTATAGGGAGAGGTGAGAGATGTTTGTATAACCAAGCAGTAATGCCACCGCATGAAGGCAATCCTCTCCAGCACCCAAAGGAGAATAATAATGGTATGTTCAGGGAGCATAGAATTATAGAAAGATGCTTTGTTGGTCCATCCATCCATCCACTGCCCAATCCTTTTATATACTGAATGCTAAGTGAATGAATGAGTGGCCCATTTCATTTGGAAAGCTGTCCAGTACCTGTCCCTGCATTATGTTTTATTTTCCTTTCTTTTCTGGACCTTACCTCATTCCATCTACGCATGGGAAAAAGGGGCAAGGAGATTGATGACAAGGATGATGATGATGACAACGACTATGATGATGATGGCTGATGACTGACGACAATGACAACAACAACAATAATGAAGAAGATGGTGATGGTGATGATGATGATGATGATGATGATGATGATGATGATGATGATGATGATAAAAACTTTTTTTAATGTCCTGGGCATCTGACACAGGGTACGAAACCTGCCTCTGACATCCAGCAGTCCACCTATGAAACAACAACCAAAGGCTGATCTTGTACAGCCTTCAACTATCACTATTTGGACACTGATATCCATCATTTCTACAGTGTGTATCAAGGAATATCACATTCATATCTGGTAACATAATATTATCTGTGGGGATTTACAGAAAAACAGTGAACAGGCCGATGTTGAACAAAGCATTCTGAAGACTGAATCAGCAACCCCATAGGCTCCAGCTCACTACTCTCTTCACTTTACCACCAACTCCCCTGAATAACATGGTGGGAGAATGGATAATAAAGAAGTCCAGTAGGGTTGGAGCTAGCTCTGTGATTAGAGTAAGGAGTGTGGTTGGAAGAAGTTCAGGGAGCTGTTGCCTCTCCTGACAGTGAGAAGGTTCTCCCTCCGTGCCAAACGATCTTTGTATGCGGCATGTGTTGGGAATGTAATGCTGTATGATTGTGACCTGGGCAATAAAGGAAGAGGATATTTTCTGACTCAAACGTACAGAAATAGCAATGATTAGGTGGCTGTGCAGTGCGTCCCTGAGTGCGTGGCCTGGGGGAGCTAGGTTTACAATGGAAAAGTTCAAAGGCGGCATGGGACTGGAGTGTATTGGTGTTGTGGTGAGGAGGGGTAGATTGAGATGGTTTGGGAGTGTGGAGAGGATGGGGGATGATAATTGGGTGCAGAAAGTAAGAAGTGTTAATGTCAGGGGTAGGGTACCAAGAGGTTGATCAAAAAAGACCTGGGACGAGGTCACTGAGTGTGACCTCAGGTGTAAGGGACTTACATAGGGAAGCTGCCAGAGATCGAGCAGCATGGAGAGCCGTCATTAGGTAACCAAGGCAGCAAGGCTGATACATGCAGGCATGTTGGAGTCTTCAAAAAAAAAAAAAAAAAAAAAAAAAAAATGAGATACCATATGCCACATCTGAACCAGGGGTAGTACTGGTGTGAGTAGAGGTCTAGCAGTTGATACACTTGATGACCCTCATATATTCACATGTTTAATGATGGCAGTAACATGAATGAATCAGGTTGCCAATAATTAATTCAAAAGGTTAAATGAGTGTGATTCATAAATGTCTGAAAATGCAGTTAGACCTTCACTATAAAATGAAGCTGTCCCTGGTTCAAATGTGACATACTGAACATTTCACTCCCTGCCCCCCTTCCACAGACAGACTTCACTATCATAAAGAGATATGAAGCTGCTTTGAACAGAAGTGTTAGCTCATAAGGTTGTCATATTCCTAGGCCAATTACAAATATACTGTTTTCACTATAACTTGACCTACAAATGCCATCTCTATTTTCAATGCTGAGCTGTAATAAAAGATTAACACTAGACTAGAGAATCCATCAAGAATAAGTACTCTGGAAAGGATGGGGAGCCACAGTACTGTTTATTCTGCCACTAAGCTGCAGGAAACAGGCTGCAAAATGACAAAAACTACCGCCAAGTTAAGATGGACAAAATATAACTACAAAACAAGTGTTCTTACCTCAACATACGGGGATGATGTCCGAACAGTGATGAGGTGAACCCGTCTATGTGCATCAGGATTATAAATTACTGCTGGGATGACCGACCCAACTTGAAGTCCCAACACCATCTTTGATGGGGGCTTGTTGTGCTCAGTAAACTTTTCCCCAAGTTCATAATACACGGCATCTGGATCACTCTTGTATGCTCGCTGGAAATAATACATAACAGATTTAAAAAGGGAATAATGAAATACACCAGACACTAGCAGCCTGTTATGCCCAGTGAGTTCATAATACACAGCATCTGCATCACTCTTGTAGGTTAACCGGAGAAAATGGGAAAGGAGATCCAGATGACGATGATGATGATGAACAAGGAAATACATTAAACAATAACACTGCCCCAGGTTTAATATAGTAATATACAGCCTCTGGATTACACTTGTATGCTGGCCCAAGATATAATGTAAGCAACAGATTTTTCACAAGACAAGAACATACATCACACTAATGGCTTGCTGTGCTTCAGGACATTTTCCCTTAGGTCATTATGTACAACATTCAGATTACTTTTGTATGCTCACTGAAAAAAAAAAAAAAATACAAACTAAGAAAATACATCAAACATGTTTGATAAACATGGACAGCAAAAAAAAATAAAAAATCTGAAAAATATGTCCTATGACTGAAAGGTGACAATGGGGGGCCATATTCATACAAAATCTTAACTCATTCTTACTACAGTATAAATAAGTCTTCACGGCACTACACGTCATATCATACGGTTTATAAAGGCTCTAGCATGCTTGCATGTGTCGGCCTTGGTCACTTAATGGCAGCTCTCCACACTGTTCAAGCTCTGGCAGCCTCCATATTTGTCCCTTATACCTGAGGTCACACTCTATGACCTCATCCCAGGTCTTTTTCAGTCTGCCTCTCACAATCCTACTCCTAACGTTCACAATCCTCACTTTGTGAAGCCAACTGTCATCCTCCATCCTCTTCACATGCCCAAATCACCTCAATTTACCCCTTCTCAACACAATACCAATACGCTCCAGTCCCATCCTTCCATTCAACTCTTCATTTGTAAACCTAGCTCCCCAGGCCTCGTATTCAAAGACGCACTACACATCCATCTAATGACTGTCATTTAATAATCTAGCTTTGTCATACTTTTCATGCTATAATTCCCTCTAAACTGGCTGTGAATTGTCCAGCAGAACTGAATAAGAGTTAAGATAAAAGTATAAACAAACAAACTTTTAAACAACTTGGGCTCAAAGTATATAAATACCTGTATAGTCCTTGTTCTACTTGCATAGTTGAACCTCTAGTGCATTCCCCCCCCCCATCAAGGAACTAGAATGCTTTAACTCTAAGCTGACAGATCTCTAACCCCTCTAAGCTCAGTTAATGGCCAAGTACAGTCAGACTGGAGGGTCAGTCTGGCTAATAACTGAAGAGATTTATCCCTACCTCAAAGTAAGGTTCATCTCATATCATGCAACCATGACTTAGTATTCAAATTGTCAGGTGAACACAAGCCAACTAAAGGAACATCCAGACAACAGCACACATCTGGTACTAACCTGATTTATGGAGAGGAGGTAGTGGGCTGACTGCTGTATCACATGCTGGCAGTCATCCACACTCTTGATCAACCTATCGGGTCATAATGAACGTATTTTTAATCTTCAAATCTCATGCATGGTTATTTTCTTCCATTAGATTCTTTATTAATGAATCAAAGCTAAGTGAAAAACATTTCTAACACAAAGTACCTCAAATATAACTGCACAAATGTAGCATAGCTGTCAACAAAGCAGTCGAGTCAAACAATCACATACGGTACCATAGCTGAGAATTGGTAATGTTGGTAAAAAAAACTCTGACCTCAAGTGATGCCACCCGAAGTTTAAGGTTAACAGTAACTGGTAATCGTATGTTGCTCACTTCAGGTGTACTGCAAGACTAAGGTACCACAGTCCAGTACATTTCAGGGCAGATAATCAGCCTATTGCATGAACTGAAAAAAAACACAAAAGCCACCTCTTGGGGCTCAAACCTATGGGAGGGCATCACTCTGACTGGGCATTTTCTCCACAATACCATCAGCCACCAAAATGTGCTTTGCCTTTTTGCCACACTGCTAACTGTTCTCTGCACTGTGGCATGAAGACTAACCATGACTAATGCTAAAAGTTGTACCATATGAGACCCATCAAACTTTGATTATATACACCTTTGTGTTCTCATTCTAAAAGAGTCACTGTAATAACAACCAATTACAACAATCACATTATAGTACTGTAGTATGCACACAACTGTAGTATATAAAAATTATTGCTGGGGCACTTCTACTGGCTCTATCAGATACATTCATGTGAAGCTACAGAATGTATAGAAAGTTTTTGGTGTATCAGATAGAGCCAGGATTCCGGGGACTTGAATGATGAATGAATGGAAGCGTTGCCCATTAGAGTGGGCAAACTTGGGCTGTACTGGGCTATCTGGATGTTGCTACTCCTCACCTTGCCCTATGGTGGGAAAGGTCTGGATGATGATGATGATGATGACTGCTATTTGTGAATTTAGTATATGTAGATACAAAAGAACAATAAATAAAATTAGTACGGTAACTATTAGTAATATTAAAGTGCTTTTAAAATAAGTCAGTGGTAAATAAGAGAAGTAAGCTATGTTTAGTGGGTAGGATGATACAGCTTGATAAACTGGTAAATATTTTCTTGAACTAAAGATACCAACCCAAACAGTGTTGCCCTGCAATGAATAAGGAGGTAGTCTACTTAATTTTGCCTTATCTAGGAGAGATTTCTGTGAAAATAAAACAAACTTTATTCAAGAGTTTATCAAAATTTTACCCTAGTATAGATTTTCAGTTCGTTCACCTCAATTCTTTCAAAGCTGGATCATTATTTCGGTTTAAGGACTCTCTGCCAGTTGACCTGCATTTGTCAGTGGTTTACTCATTTACCTGCCTTAGTTCCCAAACAGGGTATACTGGGAGTACATTACGTGCTTTCAAAACATGCACCGCCAAACATATGGGTCAATCTGGCAGAACGGGTCGTAGGCTTCAGTCACCACCTTATTCAGCTGCGAGGGAACATAGTGTTCAGTGTGATACTCGTCTTAAACATGAATATTTTAAAATACTTGATAGTTGCTCCAGTGACAGTGTAAGAATCTCAGAGTCCTTGTATATTAAATTACACCAGCCCCAACTTAACAATACTGCATCATCCTACCCGCTAAACATAGCTTAATTTTCTTATTTACTACTGACGTATTTTTAAACCACTTTGATATTTACATGTAAGTAATTTTAATAATTTTATCATTTTAGACCACTGAAGATGACATTAGGGAAATGTCAAAACGTCAGGTAATAAAGTCCATTATGTTCGTCACGACACTGTGTTTACTCTTCCTGCTCAATAACAATAATGATAACTGAAATTTTAAATAAGTGCATGAAAATGTTATTTCAAAAATATGGTATAATATACTGTAGTTACACTCTGCAAATTAAAATACCAGTACAGTATATATTTTTTTTTCAAAACAATATTAAGAGTTACTAACAAAGCAGTAAGTTTCAGTACCAAGTTCAAATAATAATAATAATTCATTCATTCATTAATCATCAAATCCTACGTTGTCCCATGAGGAGTGTAGGAGCCTGGGGCTAGGCAAGTTGGTCCTGACATTTAAGATGAGAATGACCAGCCTCACTCAACCCTGAGTGGTATTACATGAGCAATAAACCCCAACCATTCCTTGGATATAAACCTTCACCGGCTCAATCCGATTGGAGCGCTGTAATTACCCACTAAACCACCAGGCGCCAAAATTTGGTTACCACCCAGTGTAGTAAATGGTTTCCTGGCGTACAGGAAACCATTTGGCTCATCACTCACTCTACAGTCACCCACAGGCAGAAGGAAGAGGAAAGAATGAAGGAAAGAAAGACAGAAGAGGGAGTGTAAAGTCACCTGTAGGCAGAAGGATGAGGAAAGAATGAAGGAACGAAGGACAGGAGAGGATGGAAGGATAGAAAGATGGAGGAAAGGAAAGGGCAGACACCCGAGAGCAGCAATACATCGAGTGAGTGGATGGTATTATTATATTGCTAGGTGCGGTTGCTCAAAATCCACTCATTTGAAGTACTGCAGCTCTCAGGTGACTGCCCTTTCCTCTCTTCCTTCCTCTTCTGTCTTTCTGCCCTTCTTTTTTTCCTCTTGCTTCTATCTATGGGTGGCTCTACACTGAGTGACAAGTCAAATGGTTTAGTCAAATGGTTTCCTGTACACCAGGAAACCATTTACTACACTGGGTGGTAACGATATAACCAAACAATGGCACCTGGTGGCTTAGTGGGTATTTAAGGCACTCCAACTGGATTAAGCCTGTGTAAGTTTGTATCCAAGGGATGGTTCAGATTTGTTGCTCACATAATGCCACTCAGGGGTAAATGGAGCTGGTCACTCTCATCTTAAATGTCAGGACCAACTTGCCTAGCCCCGGGCTCCTATGCTCCTCATGGAGCAACAAAGGATTAATTGATGATGATGTACACCAGGAACCCATTTACTATGCTTAGTGGTAAACATATAACCAAATTATGGCGCATAGTGGTTTAGTGAGTAATTCAGGCGCTCCAATCGGACTGAGCCTGTGGAGGTTTATTTCCAGGGATAATTGGGGTTTACTGCCGTGGCTCAGTGGGTTAGAGCGCTCCGCTCTGGCTGTAGGGTCAGGGGATCGAATCCACCCAAGGGTCATTGGTAGACATCAGGAAGGGCATCCGGTCATAAAATGCTACACGCTCAAATTCCAAAAAGGCCGACGCATGCAAGCATGTTGCAGCCTTCAAAAAAACAACGACGAAAAAACGAAACTGCTCATGTAATGCCACTCTGGGATGAGTGAGGCTGGTCACTCTCATCTTAAATGTCAGGACCAACTTGCCTAGCTCCGGGCTCCTATGCTCCTCATGTGGCAAAACAGGATTGGATGATAGATGGATGGATGGAGAGATGGATGGAAAAAAAAAATACTAGCCAGTCCCATACTGTGGTAACCTCTTCAAGGTGTTGGGGATGAAACTAGGCTGCCACAAATCAGAACATTTAAGGACACAAAATTCTGTTCTCTATGCCTGGAAATATTACAGGAATGGTAAAAAAAAAAAAAAAAATCTGGGAATGCCAAATTATCAATAGGACGATACTGTTCTATTATAAATCCATGTACTGGCTTGCTCCAACAACAAGGGATCCAAATACTGCATCAGCATTTCAAATCTTGCTCTACTATGATGAAGATTTAAGCAGGTGACAAGAATTCAGACCATAACTCTAAAAAAAGCATAGACTTTCCCCCTTGTGTTGTTTTTAACATAATTACTACTATGCTACCCAGATGTACAATAACTTTCTTGAAACCAAATGTACAAAACTATTGTGAAAGCAAATCCTATGATACAGGGCATAAGGATCAGCTCCCAAACACCTAAATATTTAGAATAAGGTTAAGTGGCATTACAATGGAAAAATGAAAAAAATAAAATAAATAAAAAACCTTCTAGCCACCTTTTAGGGACCAAAACCA
The DNA here is from genome assembly GCA_018397915.1 of Birgus latro. Taxonomy (NCBI): domain Eukaryota; kingdom Metazoa; phylum Arthropoda; class Malacostraca; order Decapoda; family Coenobitidae; genus Birgus; species Birgus latro. The sequence goes on from JAGKTI010000102.1 coordinate 113,946, forward strand.
ACGTGCACTACACGTAACCTTCATCCCAGCTAGTGCTTTAGACCATCAGAATGCCAGGTATTTGAATCAACTATAATTTTGACATTGGTTACTGTTGCCTTTGCTGATGACCAGGGCACAATTGAATAGTAACCTTAAAAACTGCAGAAACCAACACTTGTAACTCAGTTAAAGTCCTCACTGTGTGACTTTTTATTGTTGATATTCTCATGAAGCTCACAAAGTTCATATTAAATTACAAAAAACATGGCTATCATATTCCTCTTGCTACTTACAAGACTGATCTGGAGGTTCTCCGAATGCACAGTAACACAGGTAAAGAAGGTACGCTGTCTATACAGAAAACTCAAGAACTATCAGTGTTTTGACTCACTTGTTGGCATAATCAACAACAACATGATCCTTGGCAGTGCCAGTAATGCCATCATGGTGCTGGAAGAGAGCTAGAGCCCTGCGTGCCGACACCAGCCGCTGCATCAGAGCCTCTCCCAGCCTGCCCCCCTCACTGCTGCTTCCCTGCACCCCACCACCTCCTCCTGCACTTTGGGCACCCAGCATCAATGAGTACAGGATCTCTGCTCCTCTGGGAATGGTTAGTTATGATGAATTAGGTTGGGAAAAAAAAAAAAACAACACTGAACACATTCCTTATTACAGTACAGGTACTTACAGCCTACATATGAAGATATTCTACTGGACTACCATTCTGCAATAACTGCTTTCCCCTTCCCAATGAGTATAACATCCCAGCTTTTGAGTGTGACTGGAGTATAACTTCTCAGCTTTTGAGGGTGACTGGTTGCAGTATTGTAAGTTATAGATGGATCTGAAGACTATGAACAGGAAAAAGTATCCTTTATAACAGTACACCAACTCATCCATTATTCTGAAGGTGCAACTTTTGTGGATATTCTGGAAGTAATTAAACATTGTTGCTGTTGTTGAAGCTTCAGGCTCATCATGCTCTGAACCCAGTGGACCACAAGAAATCTGCAATTTCGACTGGCTGCTCCCAGAGGTCTTTGTTGAGGTTATACAGAAGGACTGTCTGTGCTGTGATAGTGTGGTGCATGTGGTGAGTAAGTGTGTCATGGTGTGGGAAGGTTGCATTCCAGTATAGGCAGAGTGGACTGCTTATGAGTTGTATTTTGTGTTGGCACTGTTGCAGAGAAAGGTGGTGGCCACATCACAGTATGGCCAGGTGTACTGATGTCTCTCTGGGTAGGACAGTTTCTGAAGGGGAGGTTCTTGATGGATACTGTTCGACTGAATGGTCTGGATGGCAGTGGTGGCTGTGTGCTTATGCATGTGTTTGTGAATTATGCTGTTTGGTGGAGGAGGGAGGATGTGTAGTGTTGGGAAGTTATTTGGTTCTTGCTTCTATGTGGACAAGAGTGAGGCACCATGATGTTACAAGGGTGGGAAGGGTCTCAGGCTACAATGAACTGCTTCGTCATATCCACTTATAATGGGTCCAACATGCTTGCATGCATCACTTAATGGAGGCTCTCCGCACTGCTCAATCTCTGGTAACCTTCCTGTTCAGTTCCTTATCCCCGAGGTCATACTCTATGACTTCGTCCCAGGCAACCCTCCTCCTGACATTCACATTTCTCATCTTTCGCACCCAATTGTCAGCCTCCATCTTCTCCACATGCACAAATCACCTCAATCTACCCCTCCTCACCACAACACCAGTACATTCAAGTCTCATCTTCCCACTCACCTCTTCAACTGCAACCTTAGCCCCTCATATTCATATAACCTTAGACTGAACCAAAAAAATACAAAGACTTAACAGTTATCAAAAATAAAGAACATTGAATTTTCATAGCCATACAGAAGAACTATGTGAACATGAACTGACCAATATATGAAGCTAATAAAATCCAATACTGAACACAAATTTGTATTTTTAATATCCAAGATGGAATATGAAATGAGCAATAAGTGTACCCACTAAAATTCAACATCAATGTATATACAGTACAATATTAGGAAAACTACATGACACACTTCCTTAGTAATCCAGTGAGCCTGGGGACACCTTTTTAAAATTTTAAGTTTGCAATCTCCTGGCGATCTTATTTACCTTAAACAGACTTTTTGAACTCAAGGTGATAAAAATACCCAAAAATAAATAAAAATAAAAAATAAAAAAAGTAAATCAATACAAGAGGCCTTTCTAAGCTGAATAAAATCATTAGATAGCAGCAGGAGTATTAAAAAAAAAAAAAAAAGTGACCAACATTCAAGAAGTAAAGTCATGGTCTGATACAAGAGCTAAATCATATACTACCCTCTCCAAGAAAGGGACTATCATTTTTCATAATCATTCCCACTATCCTAATACTTATTTCACCCTAAAAAAGATGGTATGATGTAGGATAAAGCATATTGGTAGCAGTCACAACCCCAGGTTCATCTGAAGTGTGAACCCAGTAGACTGTAAGCTGAAGTTGCCCCCCCCCACCCCCAACCCCTGCAGTCCACCATCCCCCTTTCATTGGACTGGGAAGGAGATGGGGAGGGTTTGCATAACAGGGCAGCACAGCTGCCCAGCTTTGTCAGTACCTCCATGTGAGGGTGCCTTTCTCTAGCATCAAGTAGGATCAAGATACATGGAAAGAGAAGGCATCAAAGTGGAAGGTATCTCAACAGCATGCCTGGTGAAATGGGCCATAAAATCATTCACACACCTTTCAAGTCCTTGGAATCTTGGCTCCAACAATTCATTTATTGACACACCATAAACCTGACTTGTTATAAAATAACTTACCTAAGATAGCCTTCTAGGACACGATCAAGTGATTTATGGAAGGGTCGTGAAGTGTAATAGCCACTCCAGTAATGGTCGTCCCTATCAGCATAGGTGAAGAAGTCTCCAGCCAGGGTTGGGAAGCTTGGCGCAGCCCCACCAGCACCTCCCTCACCAGTACCACCACCTTCCTCTTGCACTGCTCTAAAATAGTCAGCCAGTGTGCCAAACTGGGCCTGCACAAGGGAAATGACAAAAAGATTTGATATTCAGATGTGACTTACAAGAAATTTCTAATGAAATAAACCAAGTCATCTACACCTTGACAGTGGGTCAACATCAGCTAAGTGAATGTGAAGAAATATGAAGAAGCACTACAGAGTTAGCCAACAAGCTATGGATCAAATTTTTGTGACTGTTCACATCCAGTTGTCTTTAACATCTGTCTGCATTATCAAACAAATGTCTGTTTGCTAGTGCTAACTCATGCTCATATGCTATGTGCTCACTCATAAAACCATCCAACATCCAATTGTGTTACCTAATTAAAATGTATGAGAGTGGGGCTAGTCTATACAGTCTAGGTACTTTAGGTGAGGGGACCAGTTAAGTAACCCTGAAAGGCATTAAGTATGCAACCACCAATCATCCACTCATCCCTAGGATCTGAACTACTCTAAGCACAGTAATACCCCAATATATGATACCCCTAGACGCGATACCCCAGCCTAACGATGGGGTAAAAATACCACCATACCTGCCTAACAATGGCCAAACCCCAGCTTAATGATAGGTTTTTATTTTTTTTACCGATTTTGATGATATTTTAGACTAAAACTGTGTGTTTAGGATGATTTATAAAAAGTTTTTATACTTGAATTAATGTGTTTTAGCCACAGGTGGAGTGAACATTGTCATTTTTTGGGGGGTACAGTTTACTAAGTTTGATTTTTTCCAGACTTATATTTGATGATTTTCAGATTTTACTTCTTGGTTTTAGTGAGTTATTTACAGGTGTTAGGCATGGGTTAGCTTCTTTTACAGCTGTTACACCATTTAGATTCGCTTTAAACTTGTTTTGGTGCTCATTTGCGTGGGTTTTGGACTTGGTTGGGGGGATACCCAAGGCTGAAAAACATATTCCATTACTTTACATGTTAAAACTAGCCGATATATGATACCCAGCCTAAAGATGGGTTTTTACCTAACCAAATGCATCATTAAACTGGGGAATACCTGTACCACACCCAGTTGGGGCATTTAAATTCATTAAGCAACTAGGTGACCATTTGTTGGTTACATCATTAGCAATCACTGGGGGAAAAAAACAAAACTATCTATCTATTTATCTATTGCCAGACACCTCAATCCCGCATGGGGTGGCCACAAACAAATCACCTCCATGTTGCTCTGTCCCCCGCCATTTCACTACCCCACTCCCAACTCACACCCCACTCTCTCATGTACCTCTCCACTCCATCCCTCCATCTCATCTTCGGCCTCCCCCTCCCTCTCCCCCCCTCCACCTCACTCACATACACTCTCCTCATCAGTCTTTCACTCTCCATCCTCTCCACATGCCCAAATCACCTTAACGTGTTTCTCCTAATGCTTCCTATCACATCCACAACCACACTACAACGCTCCTTCACTTCCTCATTTGTCAGTCTCTCTCTCCATGTGACTCCACAAGCTCCTCTCAAATAACTCATTTCCACTGCTCTCACTCCTGATTTCTGTCCTTCCAACAGTGTTCAAGCTTCACTTCCATATGTCAGAGCTGGTATCACAATGCTGTCATGTAACAACTTCTTCACTTCCATGCTCACTTCCCTGTTTCTTATCACTGCTTTCAACGAACCAGCAACCTTCCTTCCCTGCTGCACCCTTTCAAGCACTTCACCCTCCAGACTTCCATCCTTACTCATCACACTACCCAAGTACTTAAATGCACTCACATTCTCCATATCCTCCCCATCCAATCTCACTGTACATTCACTGGCTTCACTTCTCTTGAAGACCATCACTTTACTCTTCCCTACATTCACCTTTAGATTCTGTTTCTTACACACTCTCCCAAACTCATCTACCAAGCCTTGCAGCTCCACTTCGTTTTCGCTCAACAACAAAGTGTCATCTGCAAACAATAGTACAGGGAGTTTCCAAACACTCCCCTCTCTCACTAGTGCCGCTCCAACATCCACTGCCCGACCTTGTATCTCTTTTATAACCCCATGTATAGAATGAACAACCATGGAGACATGACACATCCTTGTTTCAATCCTACCTTCAAATGGAAAGATTCACTCACACTGCAGCCTTAGCACCCTCATACATACTCTTCACTGCCTTCAACAACGTCCCATCCACTCTATATATTCTTAATACTTTCCACAATCTTTGTCTATCCACCCTGTTATATGCTTTCTCCAGATCCATGAAGGCTACATACAAATTCTTTCCCTTCTCTAGAAACTATTTCTTTGAATGTGAAAAACCTTCAGCTTGCCACTCACTACAGTCACTTGACCATAGTACTAAACTGTGGGTGTGGATGTGGATAACACACACAGGAAAATGTCATGATTTTACATTTTGTAATAGTAGTAGTAGCAGCTGTTGTAGCCCTACACTCATTTGAAACCTGAATCCTGTGAACTGCAGGCTGAAGCTGTCCTTCTCTTGCAGCCCAACATCCTCCTTTTGGAGGAAAGGGAGGGAGCTGAGGGATCCTTGTATAACCAGGCAATGGAGCTGCCTGGTTATATCAGAGTCATCATGTGAAGGCAACCCTCTCCAACATCCAATTAACATTTAGAAACAGGTAAAATGGAGACAATGTTAATGGGCAGTAAAGTGGTCAGAACTGACAACAAACATGTAGAGGAATTAACTGCTAGAGAGAAAGTTAAATAATAAAATCAAGCTATGTATGTGTGTCTGTCTGTGTATTTGTTCATTTCTTCCAGCAGGGCAATAAGCAGGATGCAGGTGGGGAAGGCATCAGGTGTGTGTGGGTTGACTGCTGAAATGTTGAAAGCCTCAGGTGATACAGGAGCGAGGTTAGTCACTGACCTGATAAATACGATTACATATGAGTGTGTTGTCCTAGATGATTGGCTAAAGAGTGTAACTGTAAATATGTACAAGGGGAAGGGTGATGGCCTGGAAAGAGGAAACTATAGAGACATAAAGCTTTTTGACCAGCTAATGAAGGTAATGGAGAGATCTAGAAGGAATGATTACAGAAAGGATGAATACTGATGAGATGCAGAGTGGGTTTATGCCGGGCAAAGGTACAACTGATGCCATATTCATTGTTTGACAACTTCAGGAAAAATATATTGGAAAGAAAAGGGAACTCTACCTTGTTTTTGTTGATTTGGAGAAGGCCTTTGACAAAGTCCCTAGAGAGGTGATGAGGTGGGCAATGAGAAAGCTAGAAAGCCTGGAATCGAGGAGTTGCTGCTTAGGGTCATTACGGCAATGTACATGGGTGCTCGCGCCCAGTTACGGGTGAATGGAGATTTGAGTATTGAGTTTTCCGTGAACGTATGTGTGCATCAGGGGTCAGCCTTGAGTCCCTTCTTATTTATCATGGTACCATACTTGATGCCCTCTCACATGACTTCAGAAATGGACTCCCATGGGAGATGTTGTATACTGATGATTTAGTGTTGGCAGCAGAGGATGAAATGGAGGTGGAGGAATGATTTAGGAAGTGGAGAGATGGTATGGGGCACAAGGGCTTAAGTGTAAATGCAGATAAAACAAAAGTGATGGTATCTAGGGCTGGGGGCAGTAATGTCAAAGAAGAGGGAGAGTGGCCACGTGTGATTTGTCACAAGGGCATGGGAAGTAATTCCATCTTGTGCAGTGTTTGTAATAAGTGAGTGCATAAGAGATATAGTGGTATTAGAGGTAGACTGTGAGGGCATGGGAAGTAATTCCATCATGTGCAGTGTTTGTAATAAGTGAGTGCATAAGAGATATAGTGGTATTAGAGGTAGACTGTGAGATAATGCTGATTTCATGTGTGTGGTGTGTCAGGGAGAGCATGTAGATATTGCCAGGCATGAAAAGATTGTACTTGCTGGGGAGTCTCTTGAGTGTGTGGAAGAGTTTTGTTATTTGGGAGACATGTTATATAAGTGCTGAAGGTGGGGCAGCACTGTGGCTAGAGTGAGGAGTGTTTCAAATAAGTTCAGGGGGCTGTTGCCTCTCCTGTCATTGAAATGGCTCTCCCTCCATGCTAAGGGATCTTTGTATATGGTATGTGTTAGGAGTATAATGCTGTATGGTAGTGAGACCTGGGCAGTAAAGGAAGAGGATATTCACAGGCTCAAACATACTGAAATGGCATTGATTAGGTGGATGTGCAGTGCATCCTTGAGTGCAAGGCCTGCGTGCACAGGGGGGGGGGTGCTACTGCTAAGTTTATGATAGCAGAGTTGGGAGGTAGGATGGGACTGGAGTGTATTGGTGTCGTGATGAGAAGAGTTAGATTAAACCACTGACTGCAGCTGTATCATATATGATATATGAGTCCAAATGGCTCTGACTGCAACTGTAAATATTATCTTCTGCTTTTGAAAAGTCCGCCGCCAGAAATGGTGCAAAATAAATCAGCCAGCAACTCATGGCACCCTACAGAGAATTGCCATACACTGATTATGCATTTTTTCGAGGAGGAGAGCTCAGCTCAGTTGCCTACAGCATGCCGCAGGTACCAGTACGAAATCTTCTCCAGGAGGCTGCCGCTAGGTAGCCCATGCAAATATTGGATGAAATCTCTGGATGAGTGTAGTGATGATAGTGATATGTTGTCAGATGATGACAGTGATGGTTCAGATGCTGATTTACACCTTATCTGATCACAAGATTGACACTGCCGACACAGTGCGACCATAACATACCGTTCACCTAGCACGAGGGTTGGAAGAGTGGTTGGTTAGGGTGGTGATGGCCATGTACGTGGGTGCTCGCACCCAGGTAAGAGTGAATGGAGTTTTGAGTGATGAGTTTTCTGTAATGTTGGTGTGATTCAGGGGTCAGTTTTGAGTCCCTTGT
>JAGKTI010000102.1:126023-192585 GCA_018397915.1 Birgus latro
TACCTCTCAACTCCATCCCTCCACCTCAAAGACACCATACTGATTCTGGAAGAAAAACTACAAGAATGATGACTGACATTTAGAAGGATCTGTAGTTAACTAGATATAAACAAAGATAATGATAACATGCAGAGGAGATGAAAGAATGAAAGAAGACATACGCTTAGGGGAGTTCCCAGTAAGATATAAAGTGACAAAGTCATATATCAAAACGATTTCACAGTGAGAAAGAGACAAGATGACATACACTGGGGGAAGTTAACAGATAAGAAAAAGAAGGACAATGAAAGAATACAGATAAACTGAGAGAATATCACCATCATCATCATCCAGACCTCCCTTCCCACCCTAGGGCAGGATGAGGAGTAGCAACGTCCAGACAGCCTAAGTTTGCCCAATTCAAAAGGCCACGCTTCCAATCACACGTCATTCAAGCCCAAAATATATAAATAAACAGTACACGACAATGAAAGGAGCAATACACCAAGAGGAATCCAGAGTAACAATGATACAGTCAGTGAAAGAATACATAAAATGGGAAAGGTTCACAGTAAGAAAAACACACACAATGAAAGACATATACTGAGGAGAGTTCACAGTACGATAAAGACGCACTGAAAGAATACATTTATTGAGAAATCACAGAAAGAATGCACAGGCAGAGAAAGTCAGACCGACAGACTCCAATTCTTACCTCCACATTAAGTTCTGGGTGAGAGTTGAGGTAATCAAAAATGGCCTGGTAGTTTAAGAATTGCTGGTCCCATTCATCAGCCCTCACGTACCGGAAGTCGTCGCCCAGCTGCACGAGCACAACACTGGTCCGGAACAGCTGGGCTTTCTTTCGATACTGGTCTAGCAGCATCTGAGCCCTGGAAGGCAGATAGCGGTACAGTCATCGCTGCTGTTATTATCATTATCATCATCATCACAACCATATTCAGGCTACTTTATCCTCATATACTTGTACTTCTCTCACTCCAATACTCCTCTTCCTCTTCTTTACCCTCATCATCTTCAATTCTGTGCATTTTCCTGGGAACTTCCAGCAGCAAATGCCTACATTACAACAGAACTATTTCCAGTCTATTTTATGGCCAAATACAATACCTCTATAATTCTCTCAAACACTCTTCCCCTTCCCTCTCTTTCACCAATACACTACTTCACTCTCTTCTTCTGTACTATATAAAGTTTGCCTCTTTCAACATTAGCCTCATCCTCAATTTCAAACTGAGAGTAATACCAGTACTGAATGAGGCAGACCTTTATAAAGTGGTAGGGGAGATGATAGGAACAGTTGCCAACAAACATCCTCTTACATATGGGAGAATGGACAAGTACAGTTGCTAACACTCCTTCTTCCCACTTACGATCGGATGAGGTAAGAATAAAAAATAAGGAAAGAAAATTCCTTTCCTATAACCCCAAGTTAGCTGATAAAATACATGAATTTCTTGTCTATACATAACAGTAACAACAGCATCATAGTTGTTATCATCATCATCACCACCATCCCCACCCTAATTTCAGCCAAAGAGATGGGGTGAGGTTGGATACAGAAACAAAAAAAGGGGACAGCACTAAAGTAGAGGCAAAGACAGTCTTTGTCATAAGTTAGTGATGTGCTCCAACACACTACAATGTTTTTCTTAAGACTTCTTTTCCAAATTGAGGGAAACAGGGAAATCAACTTTACAGGTAGCAGTGGATTATTAACGGGCAATTTTCTGAAAATTTACTGCAGACTTAAGAGGAAACGGACACCAATAATGCAACCTACAGTTAGGATTTACTGTACTACCAAACAATACTGTACACTCTGCTGAAATGGGCCACACAATCATTCAAGCCTTTGAAAAACTATAGCTGAAAAACTATGAACCTACCTTGTCGCCACATTGACCTCCGAGATTGGCTGTGGAGGGACACGCCAGGGGCAGGTGACACCAGAGCCTGGAAGGCGCCTGAAGTCAAACTGGCAACACACCTTGGGGTCAGGGCCACAGGTGTGAGGAATGTCATAGGAGTAGAATGGCATCATGTGGCAGAACATGTCAGTCGTTGAGCTTGGATCTGCACAGAAACAGTTTCAATTCCGACTATCAATCACACGAGTAGTAGTAACCCATCTCATATTATCCCAATTTAGGTGTAAGGATCCAAGCCTAGGCTACTTTTATAAAACATTTTCAAGGGACCCAAGAGTAGGCTACTTTATCTTCATTAGTATTCTGCATTATTATGACTTGTTTTCTATTCAGTTTGTACCTTGGCAGGCTGCTTACAGGATACAAAGGAAAGTAGTCACTGAATAGTATGCTGCAGTATATAACTTATGCAAGCCATGGTACCACTGCATACCCATACTTCATACTTAATGTAAGAGCTATCTATGAGGAAACAAGATAAAAACTTAGTTTTATCTACTTTATACTAGTGTACAATTCCTTTGAATACAAAATAAAAACTTTCAGCCACAATCTGACTAAAATATGGCACCCATATCCAACCAAACAACACACAGAGTACATACCCCACACCTGTCTCCACACAAATTCCAGCAAATGTTCCTTTGCAAAGTGTTTTTTGATGGCATAGTGAACTCGCTGGATCACCATGTTTTCCAGACCCATGCGCTTCAGAAGGTATGCCATTGTTGGGGTCAGGCCAAATGGGTCAATTGCCCATCCATTGCTGATGGAAAAAGAAATATCTTGGGCTAAGTACTATTTTCAGGTAAAACAGGACTGGCCATCTATTGCTGATAGAAAAAAAACTNTATGTGAACGATAAATCCCCAATGAGGACAGAAAATTATTAGAATGCATTCCATTTTACAAAGCAAGTAGCAAATATAAAGAGGGGGCAAATTTTTTATTACCTTGCATCACATGTTTCAATCATGATGTAAAAAACTGGGTGCCGGTCTTCCCCTTTGCATTCTCACTTTTAACCCCTAAAGACCGTAAATTTTTCAGAGCACCTATCCCCACAACCACAATTAGAGTCCGATTTCTTTACTTTCTTGGAATGTAATTTTTACAGATTTCAAGAGCTTGACTTTACACACCTGAAAATGTATATGTCATGCTCAAATGGCCAACGGTTACCGAAATAGAGATCATCAACAATAAAAAAGTCTAGGCTTGAATCTGCCAGAGAATGGCTAATAACCATATAAACATAACTGTAAACAATATACTGTAATATCTATCCCTAGGCATAAAACAAGGTGAAATAATGATCATGAAAGGAAAATAAAGTTTATAGTGGCGTGTAGCAAGGGAAAATCCTATGTGCCTGGAAACAGAGGGAAAGGATAAAGGTGGAGGGAGTGTGGTGGTGGATGGAGGGAGGAAAGGAGGTGTTAGGGGTGAGGAGGAGTGGAGGAAGGGAGGAAGTGTGCTCACTATGCACACTAGCTATGGTATCCAGGGGGTATATGGGGGTATGGGTGGTTGGAAAGCCATAATGAGGAGAGGGCCCAGAGGGGCAGAGGTAGGCAGAGAAATGACAGGGGAGGGGTCACCCCTCCCTCTAGAGACCCAATCTGGCCATACCCCCAGATACTGTAGTTCCCATTAAAGAGATGGTGCTACCTACCGCCAGTTTTTGATAGGCTCTGTACCATCAACAGACGTTGGACTTTATGCTACATTACCCAAAACTGTCGTTCAGCAGACACAGGTCTTTAGGGGCTAACCTGAATACTACAACTCATCACTTGATGCCTAGCAAACAACTGTGACTAACATCTCTTGGGCCAGGCTAAAATAAAAACTAGTTTTCCACAGTTTGTGTGAATGTGAGAATATTTAAATAAACCATGTGATGTCATTTTTTTTCCCCCATTATCCCTCCCTATAAATGCTGTTTTTTTTTTTTGTTCCCCCCCCCACAGACTTCCTCACTCTACCTGATGATGAAGGGAAAATAAAGTTTATAGTGGTGCATAGCAAGGGAAAACCCCACATGCCTGGAAACACAGGGAAAAGATAAAGGTGGAGGAAGTGTGGTGGTGGATGGAGCGAGGAAGGGAGAGGTCACCCCTCCCTCTAGAGGGAGGGATTTGGCACCCCTTTTTAACATGGCAGCATCTAGAGTGACTCTGTCAAATACGTTTATGTGAAGCTACAAAACGTGGTGAATGGTTTTGGCGTATCCAATAGAGCCAAGATTCTGGGAAGGAGGAAGTCGGTGGACACCAGAATCGAAGAGAGTGTACTGAGATGATATGGTCATACGAAGAGAATGGATAATAATAGTGGTGAAAAAGGTATATCTGAGTGAATATGAAGGAGGGGGGAGACGAGGTAGGCCAAGGAGAAGGTGGAGAGATATGGTGAATGAGTGTGTGAGGAAGAGAGGTTTGGAAGTCAGTGAGGCTAGGGAACTGACAAGAGATCGAGCTGGCTGGATGAATGTTGTCAGGAGAAATGCATGATTAGGGATTTGGCACCCCTTTTTTACATGGCAGCATCTGGACTGACTCTATCAGATACGTTTATGTGAAGCTACAAAATGTGGTGAATGTTTTTGGCATATCAAATAGAGCCAGGATTCTGAGGGCTTGAATGATGAGTGAATGGAAGCATGGCCCATTGGACTGGGCAAATCTGGGCTGTCTGGACGTTGCTACTCCTCACTCTGCCCTAGGGTGGGAAAGGAGGTCCAGATGATGATGACGATGATGATGAATTTTTTTGCCACTATCCATTCCTCCCTATTAATGCTGAATGTTTTTTATGCCCCTGAAATCTGAATCTTGAAATTAACCAAGACTACACTACTGCACACAATGGCCTGAAAATCAGTGCATGGACTTCAAAGTACAGTATGTTCTTTCATCTCATCATACTAAAAACTAGTAAAAAGAAATTTTCACATTTTGACATCAGACAAAAACCCTGGAGCTTAACAGCATTATGATTATATTATGTGGGATATTGGCTTTGTATTACACACACCCACACTTTAATGCTTTCTGTTATAGCGAGTGTATAAAACTAGTCTTCTATGACATCAGGAAATCACTGTTCTTCTATGTACCACAAGTAGGATGAAAAATCCTAATGCCTCAGTTTACTAGTTAATATAAGTGACAAGTGGAAATGACCAACATCCACTCATCTAATATACTGCTGCTGACTTCTTCAACTTCTTCCTTCACCTTTATCATTTTACTGCTGAGTCTACTCCCCTCCTTTCATACTTCTCCCTTCCCTTCCTGTGACATTTTATTTCTCTTCTTTCCACTTCAAGTGGCTCTCCACTGAGTGACACAAGCTTAATGGTTTCCTGTAACCCATGAAACCATTTACAATGCATGGTGGTAGCCATACAACCAGATCACGGGGTGAAGTGGAACCTACTATGGTACTGTTAACTGGGTAAAGAGATGCAAGTACTGTGTCCACCCACGAACCAAACCTTCAGACCTCCTTGCACCTTGCTGTGCCAAAGCACTGTCAACCACAAAAGAACACTGGTTCACTGCATGAGACAGCACTGCAGGGGTGGTTGCTTGCCTACAGTTGATGGGTTTGCTTGGCCAGACAGACTGGCACTGATCAACAACAAAAACTGGTTAATACAGTTGAATGGGCCACTCCCACAGCTCCCCTGCCGAAGGAAAAAACTTACTTTGGTTTGACTCCCAGGTTGAGAGCAAGCCACTGGTGTCCCTCAGTCATCTGGTGAAGCATGCCAAAGTAGTGAGTGATGGCCTCGTCATTCATAACCCACCCTCCCGTCACGATCTCCAGCTGTCCACGCTCCACTAAGCTGCACGCAGAGAATAGGTCAAGAGAGATATTTAGTATAGTACCAGTAGCAGGGTTAGTCAAGTTTACATTAACCAATAAGCTGCACAAAGAGAAAAAAAAACAATTGAGAGAGTTTTCTGCAAAGTAACAAGGTTGGTGACAAGTTTGCAATAACCAATACCTGTGCATCATTGTCATCATCATCTCAATTTTCCACTAAAATATGGAGTAGCAGGATCTAGGAACAGGAAAGCACACAATCAAGAAAATTATACACACAGCACTCAATAGACTTGGTCGTACATCTACTCATTCATCATTTCAGCCTCGGACATTCTAGAATCCACATCATAGGCTTATACCTAACAATCAACATAAAAACTGCTCCATAATACCATAGTCAACTGAAAAAAACACAAAAAGTGCAGTTCTTCTCATGTACAGCTCCATACATTTTTCATCCATCCATTAACCCACCCAGTCCTGACCGATTTTTTACCCAACACACCCTCAGAACCCAACCAATTTTCAACTTGTCTTTTTTTGTCCCAAACCTCCGGTTTTGGTGAGAGATATAGAAAATTCATAGAGAATTGCCCTCCGGAGCTTATAAATGTTGCTACAGGTGACGAGTCAGCCTTAACTTTCGTTCTTTCTCAGGGTATCTAGCCTCAAAGAAAACGAACTATGGGAGGGTAAACTAATTCAAGCCACTTTAAATTATGAGTTTATTTAATTATTTGGTACGAATTTATGTGTAGTACAAGACTATATTGGTTTTCACACAATTATATAGGCAATAGAAGCATAGTTCAGTCACCAAACACATCCACATATGGCACATTCCTTAACGACATTACCACCTCATCACTTCTGTTTGTTTCTTGCTCTAGCTTCTTTGTTTCTTTGTGTCCTCCACCTCAGGAATCACTTTCGCTGTGAATTTCGTCACTGGAGAAACCGTGGGGCAACATGTCTTTACTGGCCAGGTTCCTGCTAACAGGTGAATTGCCGAGTGTGGGGGGGAGGGGGGGTCAGGTGGGGCCAGGCAGTATCCCCACTTGACAGCAGGTAGAGGAAGGTCTCCCACATACGCCTACCAAAAATCACCCGCGAATCTTGAAAAATGTCACACGACGGGCCTTGCAACGGAGTGACGTACGAGGCATGTCGGTGGGTCTGAGCGTGACAAAAAGTAGTGACGTGCATTGTACGTTGGTGGGACTCGGCGGGTTAACATCACTTGCCAAAGGTTGCTGTTGCTGATGTTGCTGACAATGATGATGATAATCAAATCTTTTTGTTCTTCAGCTTCCATAACTCTGTTATTCACATCTTTACTTTACTTACAATACCATCATATAATGGAGTTAGCCACATTATTGCGAAATCTATTTTTCTATTTTTCATCCAGCTGCAGACCACTTTATTTAAATTAGAAATGACTACCATACTCAAGGAGACAAGAGTGATCATCTAAAACCTCTTCAAGTAGGAATGGTCTCCCAAAGCAGAAAAAAACTGTGTGAAAGTAGCATATACAGTACATACATACATACATCATCTAATCCTGTGTTGCCCTATGAAGAGTATATGAGTCTGGGGCTAGGCAAGTTGGTCCTGACATTTAAGACGAAAGTGACCAACCTCACTCATCCCTGAGTGGTATTACGTGAGCAATAAACCCGAGCCATCCTTTGGATATAAACTTTCACCAGCTCAATCCGATTGGAGCGCCGCAATTACTCACTAAACCATCAGGTACCAGAATTTGGCTATATGATTACCATCCTGCGCAGTAAATGGTTTCCTGGTGTATAGGAAACCATTTGGCTTGTCGCTGAGTGTAGAGTCACCCACAGGTTGAAGGAAGAGGAAAGAATGAAGGAAACAAGGACAGAAAAGGGAGTGTAAAGTCACCCGTAGGCAGAAGGACGAAGCACTGTAAAAAAATATATAAACTGTATACTGTACAGTATATACAAAAGGCACCATCATAGTGAAGTAGTTATAAAACTATATCACCATCATCATTACTCTCATCGTCATGCCTCTTTTTTACCACCAAAAGGTGGAGTGAGGTAGGATCCAGAGCCAGAAAAAGAGGGATACAATGATCACACCAACCTATCTGACCAAATCAATGTGATGACTGTTGAGTTAAAAGAGGGTGCCAAAACCTGGTCATACACTCCTCCACACAAAATTCATACAACCAATTCAATCACCTGTCAATACACTCCTCCACACAAAATTCATACAACCAGTTCAATCACTTGTCAATTCCCTAGCCTTGCTACTTCCTCTACCTTTCTTGCTCACATGCTCATTTACTACATCAATCCACTTCATTCTGGACTTATCAAGCTTACTCCCACCTTCAAATTCACTCAGATATACAGCACACCCTTGTTTTATGATGAGGACATGTCTGATAAAATCCATCACGTGATGATGTATCATATATCTGCTTCCAAGAGATTAGGTGTGCTAAGCCGATTCCGAAGTTACCCCTGCACAGTTGTTGACCTTGTACATGGGTTTTATTCGCCCGTGTATGGAGTACAACTCTCATGTGTGGGGAGGCTCCCCACATGCAGCTCTTCTCAATAGGGTGGAGTCAAAGGCTTTTCGTCTCATTAACTCTCCTCCTCTTACTGGATCCCTTCAACCTTTGTCTCTTCGCTGCACTGTTGCTTCTTTATCTCTCTTCTGTCGCTACTTCAATGATCACTGTTCCTCTGAACTGTCTGCTTGCATCCCTCCACCTCTACGACGGGCACGTAGTACCCGTTTAGCAGCAAACTCTCATCCCTTTTCTGTCCAACTCTCTAATGCAAGAGTTAACCATTACTCCCAGTCCTTCATTTATGCAACTGGTCAACTCTGGAACTGTCTCCCTCTGTCTGTATTCCCTACTTCCTACGATCTCCAGTCTTTCAAACGCAGTGTGTCCAGGCATCTCGAAATGAATGGATCTTGAATTTGGCTCTCTTTTGTATTGTTTTTACTTTTTCTTGGAAGGAACAGTATGCGGGCCCTGGCCTTTGGTTCCTTCTTCCTTGCATAAAAAATAAAAAAATAAAAAAAATAATAAAAAATAATAATGTGGGTTCAATTGGGATATTACATTATTTTCTGGCTAAGAGTCACCCACCCAAAAAAGTCTAAAAACAAGTTTCCAACTAACCTCAACTAACAGTTATTTCTCTTCACTGCACTTCACTTGCTGCGTACCCTCGAAAGTGTCTAAAAATTACCCATCCTATAATGGCCACCCATGATATGGCAAGGGGTATTTAGGAAACTCAGTTTAATTTACTAATAATTCATATAAAACATGCACCAATAAATTACAAGAGAAAATAATTTTGCATTAAATTATTTACTAAAGTGAAAATATGTGAATAAACAAATCATTTACTGCCACCTTGCATTTGCTAACAGCAATCAGCTGTCTCTTGTTTTCAATGTACCAAAGTGTCCAGTGCAGTGCAACTGTTCCATGTATGTGCATATCTAACCCACAGAATATTTAGTTTACTGTTTATTTATGAGTATTAATGTTAATACACACTCATCTAAGTCTACATTATTTAAATCTTAATTAAAAATTACTAAGGCCATTGAGTGATTTGCATCTGACTGTTGGTGGCCTTGGCTCTCATACTTTGTTGTTATTCTCACTACTCTGGCAAACAGGGTTTTGTGGGTACTGGTGCTATTCACTTCAACTCATAGGCCTATCCCAAATCATGACCTTCATGGTACAATGGGCAGGGTGATTTTTGAAGCGAAATTTTATGGAAAAAAATTGTGCATTATACAGTGTGAAATACAGTAGTTTTCAACTCACCTAAACTGATAGTTGTTTCACTTCATTTGCTGGCTGAACTCCAACACTACACTACTGTTCTATCACTAAAACTAACACATCCAATAGTGCCTGAGTTCAAAAGGCATCTTGGAACAAACAAATGACTGTAAGCTTCCACGCTGGTGATCATATAAGTGAACACAGCAATCTTACACTGACCAGCGAGGCTTCGTACAGGATAATAGTGACTGAATAAGTGAAAAAACAATCATACACCGACCAGTGAGGCATCGTACAGGATAATAGTGATCATATAAGCGAAAGTGTGATAGTTCGTTTCATTTTTAAAGGCTCTAACATGCTTGCATGCGTCAGCCTTGGTCACCTAATGGTGACTCTCCATGCTGTTTGATCTCTGGCAGCCTCCTATTCAACCACTTATCCCTGAGGTCACTCTCAACGACCTCGTCCCAGGTTTTTTTCCGTCTACCTCTCGCAACCCTACCCCTAATGCTAGCACTTCTCACTTTTCTGCACCCAACTGTCATCCCCCATCACCTCCACATGCCCAAACCATCTCAAACTACCTCACATCATCATAACACCACTACACTCCAGTCCCATCCTAGCTCTTAACTCTTCCATCATAAACCTAACCTCCTCAGGCCTCACACTCAAGGACGCACTAAACATGCACATAATCACTGTCATTTCAGTACATCTGTGCCTGCAAATATCCTCTTCCTTTACTGCCCAAGTCTCACTACCATGCAGCATTACACTCCTAGTACATGCCGCATACAAAGATCCTTTAGCACAAAGGGAGAGCCCACTCCATGTCAGGAAAGGCAACAGCTCCCTGAACTTCTTCCAACCACTCCTCACTCTAGCCACAGAGTTAGCTCCAGCCCCATCTTCAGCACATAACATGTCTCCCAAATAAAACTCTTCTGCACACATGAGAGACTCACCAAAAACATCAATCCTTTCATGCCTGACAATCCCCACATGCTCTCCCCAACACACTGCTCACATGAAATGAACTGTATCTCACAGTCTACCTCTAATACTGCTACATCTCTTATGCACCCACTTATCACAAACACTACACAAGATGGAATTACTGTACTTCCCACGCCTTTGTGGCAAACCGCGCACGGCCACTCTCCCTCTGCTTTGACAGTACTGCCACCAGCCCTAGGTACCACTACCTTTGTTTTGTCTGCAGTTACTCTCAAGCCCTTATGTCCCATGCCATCTCCCCACTTCCTAAATCTTTCCTCCACCTCCCTTCATTCTATGCATGCCAGGTATATAAAAAAAAATAAGTAACATTTTAGTCATCATGTAAGTGATTCATCGTATACCAGTTCATCATAAAATGAGGGTCTTGTGTACCTTTTTCACCACTCTTATTCACACCCATAACCTATCAAATCAATAAAAGAAGTCCTCGTACCTATCGGATGGCATCCATAAAATAAGTCTTCGAAATATGCTACAATAGTAATGTGTTCAAAAATATCAAAACTTGTTCCATCCCAACTGGTACTGTATAGCCATGATCAAATGTTTGCCAATGCTTCTCTGACAAGAGTGGGTATAGAAGGGCCTATGTGACTTGTTTCTGTAAGAGCAAGAAACACACACTAGGAGTATCAGAAAGAAAGATACTCTCTGTCATATGAGGAAGAACAAGAAATACAGAATGCAGGACAAAATGCTGGTACTGCACTCTTGGTGAAATTTTGCTAGTGACTACATTGAAGGAACTGGCACATCAGCTTTATAGGTACCAAATGAACTTTAATAAGGAATTTTCCTTTAAATGTGTGGTCTTAATCCACTGAATCCAGTGACATTTTCATTCTATTTTATTCTTCTTACCTTCAGATTTCAGTTAAGGGAAAGAATTCAATTGTGAAGGGGTTAATGAAGACGGTTTCTAACTGTAAAACTAAAAATGTTTCAAGGGGATAGTAGCATAAAATAAAAAAAGTCAGTATATAATGATGACTTTCTGAAGGCAATCCCTGAGTTGATTTGCCCATGTGGAGAGAAGGGAGAGTGAGAGATGGACAAGGAGATTTTACATGAGAGAGGTAGAAGGAAAGCAGGACACCAAAAATAAGGTGGAGGGATGGAGTGGAGACATGAGGGTACCGTGAGATGGAGAAAGGAAGATACGGTGACATGGATGCAATTTGTTTGTGGCCACCCCATCCAAGATGAAAGCATCTCACAAAAAGCAGAGAGACAGACAGTTTCATATATACATACATACATACAGGTTTATACTTATATACAGTACATGTTTAGTGTTTATACTCAGACAGTGATATAAAGTTTTGCAATGAAGTCAACAGTAAATATCAAAAATTACCAGTTAAAGTTCTGTTGCTACCTATAAAGTTGACTTACCAGATTTGCCCAACTTACAGCACCAGTGGTATGGAAAAAGCTGTGAGATGTACAAAAAATTTGGGAAGGCAGTGGCTCGATCGAGATGTACAAAAAATTTGGGAAGGCAGTGGTTCGACTGAGATGTACAAAAAATTTGGGAAGGCGGTGGCTTGATCAGTAGAGAAGTGGCTTGCAGTCCTAACAGACCCAGGTTCAAATCCTCGCTGGGGCAGGGAACAGTTTAAGGATTTGAATTTCGTTAAATCAAGCTTTATTGATTTACCAGAAGACCCGCCAACATGTCGTAAAATTACCCCTGCTAATACCAATACACCAGTCCTGTGAGACAGCCCTAGCGTGTCTTCAATATGGACGGTGGGTGTTAGCGCTGAAGTGGTGACATGTAGAGGTGTATGGTATGTAGGAGGACTGCTGGGCCTTGATAGCCTATGCCCAGAGATGGATACATTAAAAAAAAAAAAAAAAAAACTTGCATATACAGTACTGAGAACTGACTGTATACCTGACACTCCCTCCCACTCCCCTGTACTGCACTCACTTTCTGACTGTTGTTCTGACTGACTCTGGCTGCTGCTCCCACCACATGGAGAGGTAGGATATCTCAGCCCAAATAAACTTGCGGCGGTGGTCCTGGGGTAGCTTCTCAACCATGTGGTCCAAGATATGTCGAGTCTGGTCATGGTAATATTGCTCATATGTTTTGATCCACCCTGCGAGGACATGGAAGATAATGAAACAGACTGACCACAGCAGTTCCACTATACACTATAAATAAATCTATGGCATACAAGACTGAGTGAAAACATGATTTACATCATTAGAATACAAGACTGAGTGAAAACATGATTTACATCATCAGAATACTCTATAATTGTTATGAAGCCATTTATCAAACTAAAAAACTAGTGTCATACATAAAGAGGATTGATATAGCTATCACATCAAACTGATTTACTTTCAGAATGCATCTCTTCAATGATGATAGGAATTTCTGTACATTACTTACACTCTCAAGGTTGAGACAATTCAGCTTCATATTCCAGCTAATGCCAGATTTTTATTTAACTGAGAGTAAGGCAGCTGATGGGTGACTACAGTACTATCAGCCTTGGCACTGAGAGTGAAATGTGGCTACAAGCTTGGTAACTAGCCACATAACTATCATTCTTAGGCAGGAAATTCAGCTGTAACTAAATAGAGTTAAAGACCATACTGAAACTCACACAGCTGTAAATCTCATCATATAACTCATATTTCTTTCTTTCTCAACAGCTTCCTCCAACTGCAGTGAAGTAATTAGCTGGTTTTGGCACTTGGTTTAGCTTTCACTCCATAGAAAACATCATCTGTACCAGATTCAACCTCAATATGATGATTTCTTAGGAGGGAGCATGGCATCACTTTTCACTATACACATATGAGAGTAGGTCACAGGACCCTGAAAGTGTTAACAACTGATTGGCACTAACCTGGGTCATTGTGTGAGTGTGGAACAACAAACACTTTCAGCTTCTTTTGCTGTGACCACTGACTTGTATCATATTGTATGTTCCACCCCTGCTTCCATGCACCCCCATCAGGGTTGTCAAACTTTAACTGTTTGTATACATTTTCCATCTGTGAGGAAAAAACACATGTAAGAAGTTTAGCCAGGAGGGTTACAATAAGGGCAACTATTCACCTAGTTTTGTTTCTACTCTATTCCTTTACTGCCCCAACAGGAGTGTAGAAGCTCAGGACTATGCTACATAACCAATCCAGGCATTGGTGATTAACCAGCTGCTTGTCCCTATGTGGCATTATGTGTGCAATAAATCCACAATTACCACTTAGATTTAAATTTTCGTGAACTACATCCAATTTGGGTGCCTTAACCCACTAGACTTGCAGGCCCTGGTCAGTTCTGCAATCACTTCTGTAAACTGCAAATTCTGCAACTGTGAAAGTGTGATTTTGTTTCTGGATTTGCATTCACAACATATTTTACACAATTTTACGATTTTTGCGTTTGCGAAAGTACCCGCACACCAGCCTGACCCCTGAGAACTTGAGTAGTTTGTTTTTATGATGGGCAACATGGACCTGCTTAAGTGGGAGTTGTCTCAGTTGTCGGAGGAATCTGACTGTGACTGAGAAGTGAGGACTAAGGAGGTCAAGGCCCAGGAACACAGGTAGACTGGTGTGTCAACTTGTCAAGTGTGAGCTGTGAAGTGTAATAATTTAATTTATCTACAACAGTGAAATGATGTACCTTTGTTCTGTAGTACAAACAGTCTAATACTAATACTCTATAATAATACTTCAAAATTTTAGTTTTACTATATACTGTATATAATTTTATATATCCCATTCAGTACAACAATTTCCAAACTTCATAAAGTCACCTATTGTTAGTTAGAATAAATAAAGATATAATTGTGGTGGATGAGTAACTGGAGATGATTTTTAATCCCTTGATTACGAAAAACACTATCCATCTATCTATCTATAGCCTGACGCCCTAATCCCACAAAAGGTGGCCACAGACAAAACGCTTCCAAGTCGCTCTGTCACCCACCATTTGCCTAACCTCCCCCCAGCCCACCCACCCCCTCCCTCATATACCTCTCAACTCCATCCCTCCATCTCATCCTCGGTCTTCTCCTCCCTCTCCCTCCCTCCACCCCACCTGCATACACCCTCTTAGTCAGTCTATCACTCTCCATTCTCTCTACATGTCCAAATCACCTCAGTGTATTTCTCCTAATCTTCTCAATCACATCCACATCCACCCCACAACGTTCCTTCACTTCTTCATTCGTCAACGAAAAACACAATCTTAATAAAATCCTCTAATGGTATCCAGAATAAACTGAAACTGATGCCGTGGTACTGAAAGGAATACAAACGGTTTGCTTGTGCGGAACTGCAAATTTCAAGAAGTTTGTGGATATGCGGTTGCGGAAGGTAATGGTTTGAGTTTGCGGATTTGCCTGTGAGGAAGTGAATTTAGTTTGCAGTGCCCAGCTCTGCTTGCAGGTATCCATTTGATGGCTATTGACTATCACACAGAGAAAAAAAAATAGTTGTTGTAAAAAATACCAAGGTTGGGTGGCATACAAACATACACAACTGACAGACTGAGTGAATACTTAACTGTAATGAAAACAAGACATGGTGGTAGTACAACAAGGGCCACTCTTGCCACTGCTAATCCTTTACAATCTGATAACTTATATATATCTCCTTCATTTCTGCTACCACCAGATTACTGTATATCATCCACTTAAGACAGTCCTCAAAATATGAAGGCATTAGTGATAGCTACCACATCTCTTAATTATGTCAGGGGAAAAAAAAAGAAAAAAAAAAGGTCTCCCCTAGGCTGAAGAAAATTGTCTGCTGGTGCCAAGAACAAAGAAAAAATAGACCACTAGATTCATATGGTTAACAGTCTGTGAAACTGACTACTGTATAAATGTACAAATTACTTTATCATCATCATCATCATCATCCAGACCTCCTTTCCCACCTTAGGGCAGGGTAAGGAGTGGCAATGTCCAGAAAGCCAAAGTTTGCCCAGTTCAATGGGCCACGCTTCCATTCACTCACCATTCAAGCCCTCAAAGTCTTGACTCCATCTGATAGGCCAAAAAAATTTCACCACATTCTGTAACTTCAAATAAACCTATCTGATAGAGCCAATCTAAATGGTGTCATGTTAAAAAGGGGAGCCAAACCCCCCCCTGCTCATGTGCTATTCTGAACAAAATTCATCCAGCCAGCTCGATCTCTTGTCAATGCCCTAGCCCCACTGACTTCCATACCTCTCTTCCTCACACACTCATCCACCCTATCCCTCCACCTTCTTCTTGGACTATCTCGCCTCCTCCCTCCTTCAAATTCGCTCAGATATACCTTTTTCACCACTCTGTTGTCATCCATTCTTTCCACATGACCATACCATTTCAGTACACTCTCTTCGATTCTGGTGTCCACAGACTTCCTCACTCTACATCTTTCAAGAATTACATTATTCCCCTATCCTATCCACTCTCTGTACTCCACTTACATTCCTCAGCAGTCCCATTTCCACTGCTCTTACTCTTGACTTTTCATTTCCATGCCACACCAGTCTCACATCCACATGTTAAAGATGGCACTAACACTCCTCCATGTAAGCCTCATGCAGCTGCAACACTCAAGCCTCTGTTTCTTATCAAGGCCTTCATAGCAGCAGCTACTTTCCTTCCCTGTGTTACTCTACTTTCCACTTCTTTTGCACATTTTCCTCTCATTTCTATCTACTGTACCAAGGTATTTGAACTCTCTCACCAATTCTAGTCTCTCTCCATTCACTGTAACATCACAATGGGAGTCATCTTCTCTCTCAATAACCATCACTCCACTCTTTTCTACATTTGCTCTCAAGGCATGACACTTACAGACACCTACAAACCTGTGCACTAGCCTACCAAGCTCTTGTCCGGTATTTGCAAGTAGCACTGCATCATCAGCATACAACAAAATTGAGACATTCCATCCATCACCATTCATTATCAATGCAATCCCTATCTCCATTACTTGTGTTTTTACATCTCTCATCATCCCATCCATATATATACTGAACAACCATGGGGACATCACACAACCTTGTCGCACGCCCACATTGATTGTGAACCAGTCACTCTTATGCTCATTTACCCTTACACATGCCTCATTACCATCATAATAATTCATGACATAACCTAGCAGCTTACCATCAACAGCATACATGTGCAAAATCTTCCACAATCCTTCTCTGTCTACTTTGTTGTATGCTTTTTCCAGATCCATATACGTATGCCATAAACACCTTATAGTCCTTCTCACATGCCTTCTCCACTATCTGTCTCACTGCAAATATTTGATCCACACATCCTCTGCCATTAAAGCCATCCTGTTCATCACTCACTAGGACTTCTGATATCTCTCTTACTTTCTCTATAATAATTCTTCCATATACCTTCCCTATAACACTCGATAAACTTATGCCACGATAATTCTTACACTCACTTCGCTTACCTTTATTTTTGTACAGGGGTACAGTCGCTGCCTTTTTCCACTCTACTGGCACAGTTTCACTCATCCATGCCTTCTTATATATCTCCAACGAGCACTTCATTCCGCTCTCTTCACTACACTTAATCATTTTTGCATACACCTCATCAACCCCAACTGCTTTACCATTACTCAGCCGCTTCACAGCCTTCTTCACCTCTGCGTGCATCACATTTCTTGGCACTGCATTCCTTCTCTGTACACCCCCAAAACTAATCATGTTAACAGTTGCTTTGCTCTCTCCATTTCCATTCATCAGACTTTCAAAATATTCTTTCCATCTGGTCCTTACTTCATCCCCACCGTTTAATAATCACCCACTTACATCCTTCACACTTTTGCATTTCTTTCCACTGTCACTTCCACATATCTGCACCTCTTTCCAGAATAACTTCCTATTTTCAGAGTAATTTGCATTTATTTTTCTTCCTTGATCATCATTTACCTCCTTCTTTTTCCTCTTCATTAGTTTCTTTCCATGCTTCTTGCTCTCAATATATTCTGTTCTTATTTCAACTGAACCCCTATTCTGCATCAACTCTAGCCACTTTTCCTCTTTTCCTCCACTGCTCTCTTAACCTCTTCATCCCACCATGTTGTACCTTTCTTCCTTGTTGTTACTCTTGCCACACCACACACTGCTTAGGCATTCCTAACTAAGCAATCCTTAAATGAATTCCGCAAGTTGTCCAGATCCATTTAATTCCAATTCACTGATTCTAGCTCCTCCACTACTTTGGCCCTGTATTCATTTGCCAATTCTCTGATTCTCAGCTCTTTGACTTTCAGTGATTACTTTAAACCCATCTAAAATTGCCATCACTATCTTGAACACTCAGCTGAAACAAGAAATCAGTACGAGCTGCAGTATTAACAGTTGTAGCCCCAGGTTCATATGAAACACGATCCCAGACGCCTGCTGGCTGAAACTGCCCATCTATAGCAGTCTTCCATCTCCCTTTTAGGAGATACATGGGGAGATGAGGAACAACTGTATAACTGGGCAGCTACCCAGTTCTACTGGTGCCATAATATGAAGGCATCCCTCTTCAGCACCATAACCAGATTAAAACAAGATTATGTTGCCACTCACGAAGAAATGCTACAGAAAGGATGTTGGGGTGCAATAATTTCATACTCTGGCATTGGGTTACAGGAAATGGGCTGCAAAAGGATAAAAACATCCATCAAGTGGATGAACTACATGCCAGTACCAAGATGCAGTCACCTACAAATCTGTAGCTAGTGGAGGTGTCTGTGTAAGCACTGTACAAAGATATGGGCTTGCATTCTCTAACTATGTCATTACCAAACCTCAACAGCCAAGGTATTTTGGGAATTCTGATCAGCATAAACTAGTAGTTGACAATATATTAGTGGCTAGTGGATGCATCTGTACCTGACAATATATTAGTGGCAAGTGGAAGCATCTGTGCCAAAAGTTATGGGTTTGTATTAGCTACTTTGTTCTTCCAAAGTTTTGTCATCCATCCATCATCCAAACCTTTGCTGCTTCATCAGGAATGCAGAACCCAATAATCATCATCATCATCTAATTCAGTGTTGCACCTTGAGGAGCATAGAACCCCAACCACCCCTAGGATATAAACCTGCACCAGCTCAATCCGATTGGAGCACCCTAATTACCCATTACACCAAGTGCCATAATTTGATTATATGGTTACCACCCAGTGTAGTAAATGGTTTCCTAGTGTACAGGAAGCCATTTGGCTTGTCACTCAGTGTAGAGTCACCCACAGACAGAAGGAAGAGGAAAGAATGAAAGAAAGAAAGATAAGAGGAAGGAAGGAAAGAAAGAAGGAAGAGAGGAAAGGGCAGGCACCCGAGAGCAGCACTATATCGAGTGAGAGGATGGTGAGCACCCCCACCCGCCACAACAGTAACAATATACAAAGGCAGTTACAAATGTTTTAGTGGATGGTGACTTCATGCTTCAATATCATGTCATTAACAAACCTCAATGATTATGGTATTCTTAGAACTGTGACCTGTACAAAAGAGTTTAACTACTACTTCACATCTGCTTTTTATATTTCTCTGCTGGCTTATATTCTTACTCTGGGAGGCTTAGTATGCACCTCTGCTCAATATTTTACCTCTTCTGCTTCTCCGTTTCCTCTGCTGCTTAATATTCCTAGGATGAGAAAGGCTTCATATGTCCTCTGACCAAGGATGATTCTCTAATACAGTACAATGTGGCAGAAAGGAAAGTGATGGACATGTGCTAAGTATGCAGCTGACGGAAGTGGAATAGTAGAACTTTTGCCCAAACTTCATATAATACATCACTGGCTGGAGGAAGCATCAGTGAAAATACTGTATAGCTATTACCTTGCAGTATGTTCTTAGAAAACTTTATAGGCATCCATAAAATCCTTTATAGTACTATCAGGTGCAATAAAGTTAAGAAAGCAATTTCTGAATATATCATCAGTATACATGTAAGTGAGGTAGAGAGGAAGAGGGGGAAAATAGATCAAGGATAAGGTAGAGGAACTGCATGAGGAGGTGTATGAATCACAAAGTTGTGAGTTGGTGGGACGGTAGCCAAATGAAGGAGGAGAGAATGACAAAGTGTGATTTTCTTTGTGGCCATCCTCCATGGGACTGTGGCATCTGGCTGCAGACAGACACAAAAATGCACCTACCAAAACATCAGTGGCTGGCGGTGGCGTCTGAGCAAATATACAGTCATCCTGCATAACAGATGCTGATGTGAGGTTATAATGTACTAGTGGGCCTTCTGGACCCCCTGTGCCAGATTTGTGGCTACCTGGTATCTCAGCAACGCCTACTGTGTTGATTCCATTCCTGTGGAGAGATGACAGTCAAGAGAACATCAGTTATCATCCAATTATAAGAAGTACAGCGTGAAGGTAATACTGATATCAAAGTGAAGTTAACTTCAGTATCATTAAAACTATATGAAGATGAGACTGAAGGTAACAGCTGAAATGTAAAATAATATCTCGTTCCACAGAGATGGGGCAACAAAAAAGACAATGATAAAAATGATACTAATAATAATAAATAAACTGACGATCTAATTTTCCTCTACTATCACATCATATAAAAACTACAAAATCTAACCAAAGGACTGAACTGTAGCTGACTGACTGATGATGATGATGCCTCCAGTGACAAAATTTCCTCACTCTTGAAAGAGGTAAAGATATTTTTTTGATGCTATATTCTGCTGTTAATGCCTTCACCCTCATGTTGTAATCTATATTTTATTTTTCTCTTTTGCCTCATAAGCTTTCTTCAAGTCAACACCCTACAC
The DNA here is from genome assembly GCA_018397915.1 of Birgus latro. Taxonomy (NCBI): domain Eukaryota; kingdom Metazoa; phylum Arthropoda; class Malacostraca; order Decapoda; family Coenobitidae; genus Birgus; species Birgus latro. The sequence goes on from JAGKTI010000102.1 coordinate 146,416, forward strand.
AGTACTACAGCTCCCAAATGTACCTGGTCTTGGGGAAGATAAAGATGATCAGGATGGTCTAATTTTCCTTTACTACCATGTTAAAAAAATCTAACATAAGTGAGACTGGACTGTGATGAAGATGATGAAACAGTACTAGAAAAACTTAACACAAAGACACTAAGGGGGTGACGACAAAGAAGACGATGAAGATGAAGATAATGATGATGATGATGATGTATCAGGAAAACCTAACACATGTGCATTAGGAATGTGATGATGATGATGATGATGATTAGGAAGATGATAATGATAATGAAGATGAAGATGATAAGGAAGATGAATATGATATGGAAGATGATGATAATGGTAACAGGAAAGACAATATCTTGCCGGTGCTGGAGTGGGATATCTTCATATGGTGGCACTGATATGACTGGGTGGTGGAACTGCCCTGTCATACAAACACTTCTCCAGCCTTAAAAAGAGAATGGTTGACTGCAGAAAGGTAGCTCTGACCTATCCAGTGGGTTCATGTTCAGATGAGCATGGGGCTGCAATTGCGACTACGACTAAAGTTCCACCACACAGCCCAATACTATGGCCCCAGAACTGAGTTGGAAGAAAAAGATGAAGAAGAAGAGGAGGAGGAGGATCATATATCGGGCTAGATTTAACATGTAAATGTTTTTCAGCCTTGTCCAAAACCCACTCAAATGAGCCTAAAAACAAGTTTAAAGCCAATCTAAGTGCCCTAACAGCTGTAAAGGAAGCTAATGTAAGCCTAACACCTATAAATAACTCACTAAAACCAACAACAAAAAATTGAAAATTGTCAAATATAAGTCCGGAAAAAATCAAGCTTAGTAAACTGTACCCCAAAATGACAATGTTCACTAGCATGATCTAACACAAGAGGGACTGGACCATGATGATGATGATGATACCAAAGATGAGAATAATGCAAAAGATGAAGATGATAATGATTTACTTTGCTCCAATCCCATCGCAATAATCAGTGTAACACTGGACTGGAATCTCCCTCTCACCTCATAAACTTGTTGCCGGCCACCACCCCATACTGTGGCCCTAGAACTGAGTTGGCCTTGGAGTTGGTCTTGGCCAGCTGATGCACCAGGTTTTTTATTTCAGAGATGGTGTGTTGGTTGGACTGAATATTGTTCTCCAGGCGTCTCAGTCGTGACTCCAGTGACAGAATTTCCTGAATGGGATAAAAATATACCAAAAAAATCTATCACCTTGTTCCTTTACTTACACACTGACATATACTCTTTTTACACTAACTTGGCCTAAAACTGCCATCTCTCCATCATTCATAGTGAGCTGTAAGAACACACTAGTAAAAAAATCTAATGCTTGTCATGAAAAAATGCTAGAGAAGGGAGAAGAGCTGCAGTATTGTCTTTTTCTGGCATTGAACTAGGTGAAATAAGCTGCGCAGACAAAAATCTGGGTCAAATTAAAGTAAAAAGTGTATTGAAGAGTACTACAATGAGCTAATTTTCTTAATGTAGTAAAGATAGAACATACATTCCTTATTATATGTATCCTCTTTGCCTCAGCTGTGACTCCGGTAAAGGAACTTCCTGAATGTAGTAAAAAATATATAGTGTCCTTTTGCCTCAACAATGACTCCAGTGACAAAATTTCCTCACTCCTGAAAGAGGTAAAGATATTTTTTTGATGTTATATTCTGCTGTTAATGCCTTCACCCTCATGTTGTAATCTATATTTTATTTTCTTCTACCTTCCAATGATTTTATTCAGGTAAGGGAGAGAAATCATGTTACAGGATTATTGAAGATTATATCTAAAGCTGCTGCTACAAAAGGTTTCTATCAAAATCATGTAAAGGTAACAAGGATTTTTAAAAATTATATATACTGTATACATATACTGTATATGTATATATATATATATATATATACTGTATACAATAATGATTATCCTATGTAACAGAGTCCAGGTGACGGCTCCGTCCAGATACCGGACTTCTCCCCTGGCCCCATTCGTACATACCCTAACTTTGAAAGCCAGTGTATTGTAGTCACAATTTAAGGCAAAGGAAAGCAATGATCTTACAACAACATGGGCGTTTAATTTCTCCCGTACTTATTCAATTGCATGGTAATATCACTCAACTCAATGAGAGAAACTGTGTGGGAAGTGGATGCATTTGGGTACTGGATTTCAAGTTGGCTGTGTTTGTTTACAACTTGTGTGTTGTTCTTTTTTCGGTCGCTGATTGGCTTCCTCGACCCGACCCAACCCACATGACCCACATTCCATACCTGCCGCTGCCTGCCTTGTAGACTGTCGCTGTGACTAGAAGCATTTATTTACTTATTTCCTTGCTCCTCGTTTTGTATCACAACTATGAACACATGGCTCCAAACTAACTTTAGTTATGCCTATATAACCTGAAAATGCTATGAACACAAGAAAAGCATTTATTCCCAAGGAAAATGTAGATTGGCTGGACAAAGTGGCGTGTAGTGAGGGAGCTCAAATGCTAACGAGATTAACATTCAGACGTGAGTCGTATGTGATTATGATGTGGATAGTTTCTTTGTTGGAGAAAAACGTTAATGATGAGGGAGCGGTAAAATTCATGTTTTTGCCTTTACTGCAAAAAAAAGAAGAAAAAAAGGCTTTGTGTCCGATCTTTGTTATGAACTGGCTGTCTCTCATCAAGAAAGTTTGGCTCTTACAGTACGTGAAGACACTACATGTTGACACAGGTACAGCAAAACCTCAACATAATGGACTTCAATAGACCAGAATTCGATTTTATCGGAATTGAGGAGCTACCTGACTAAATTCTTATACAGTACAGTATATCGGAAAAAGTCCAATAAAACCAGAGGCAGTCCAGGCTGCCTGGCCACTTCAGCTACATTCACCACAATAAGGTAAATAAGAGACATGTTTATCAGCGTACAGTGAAGTGAATAATGTACAGTACTGCAATGGTGTGAAAACAGTTTAAAAAGCATTGGTGCGATCCGGACTAATGTCTGATATATCAGAAAAAGTCCGGGTTAGCAGGGGGAAGTCCGGATGTCACTTTAATCAGAATTTCGCATTTTTTGGAATGGCTTTGGCCCAAATTAGTCCGTTATAGTGAGGTTTTACTGTAGTTAGGTAAGAAAATTATGTGAGTTCAGTTCTGGTGAATAACGAGTATACTGTCATACAAATTATACTGCTTGACTGGCTTGTTTATTATTCAGGATTACTGCATTCGTGTGTACTTGAGAAGTTGTATGCAACTGCTCCATGCTGACGACTTCAGTATACAGGTATACCCCGGTTTAACAATGCAATTGGTTAAGTAAAAACTCATCGTTAGGTGGGCTATCATATATCGGGTTAGATTTAACATGTAAAGTAATGGGATGCATTTTTCAGCCTTGGGTTTCCCCCCCAACCATGTCCAAAACCCACCCAAATGAGCCCAAAAACAAGTTTAAAGCTGTAAAGGAAGCTAATCTAAGCCTAGCACCTGTAAAATAACTCACTAAAACCAACCAAAAAAAAATTGTCATATAAGTCTGGAAAAAATCAAGCTTAGAAAACTGTACAGTACCCCAAAGTGACAATGTTCACCTCACCTATGGCTAAAACACATTAATCTATAAGTTTAAAAACAGTTTCTAAATCAACCTAAACACACAGTTTTAGTCTACAATATACTGTAATCAAAATCGGTAAAGAAATTCAAAACCCATCATTAAACTGGGGTTTGGGCATCGTTAGGAGGGGTATGGTGGTATTTCTATCACCATCGTTAAGCCAGGGTATCGCATCTAGTGGTATCATATATCGAGGCATACATGTATGTATATACTGTATATATATATTTTTATTGTTGATGACTAATGATACTTTAAAAAATAGTTTCACACTTTTTTTTTTTTCAAAGTGATTCCTGGCAAAATACGCTAATATGCATGAAGCTGGGCGGAAAATACTCACATGTTGATTGAGTTCAGAAGTTTTTGCTTGACTGGTATTGAGAACTTTCAAGAGGCTTAGTGGCAATCCTTGGTGGTTAAATTTTTTATGGTGAATATTAGGGGCCAAACTAGTCACTTTTTTTTAGTTACATTAGGATGCACTAATGTATCCAGTCAACGAGACCATATGTAAACACACTTTCTTGGGTGTCTTAAGGCAGACAATTTGTAATCACCTATCTTTAAATATACTTTTAACCCGTGGAGAGTGACAAATGGTTTCTCATGATAAATTAAACACAAAATATCATAAAAACTTTGCCAATACTGTACTGTTCTACATTCCAAGTAACCTACTCATCTTTCTGAGCTGTGGATTCAAAAGGATGTGGATGCTCTTCTGACTAACCTTTTCTTCTCCTGGGTTGTGTGTGTCTGGGGGAAGGCTGAGGACCTGATAAAGTAGCACCAATGTAGCCAGACTCACAGCCACACCAAACACCATTGATGACACACGTAAACGCATGCTGGGTGAAAAGAAGGAAATAAAAATCCATAGAAACACATGGCTTGTAGGCTCCCAGCATTTGTTTTTTTTCTTTTTGGCATCAAATAATGCACAATGCTGGGCTGGTAAGAAAATTACACCATTTAAATACAGTAGTTATTTTAAGTTATCATAAACAGATAAAAAATGACTGATTATAATAAATATTATAAATCCTCTATTTAAAAATCAACAGAAAAATGAAAGATATGAAATGAAAGAAAGAAAAACTGACAGGAGAGTACCATACCCAAGGTAACTGTCCTGTCTGTAAGCTTACAGCAAACATATGAACGTCAAAATTTTGCTGCAGTGACAAGCATTATGAAAGACTGCAGTTATGGACAAGACAAAATATACAAGACAAAATATACAACAAGACAAAATATACGACTGTAATACTGTATTGTAACATATACTGGACACAAAGTCACTATGATGGAATATAAGAGACAAACTGGCAAGAAGGCTACCGGTATTGCTCTATTTCATCTGAAATTAATAATGGCACTTAATACACAGACCAGTAAAATGTAAGCAACCCATAACAATGATGCCTAAGCTCATTTATGCCAAGTGATGTTGAAACCAATCTAAGTTGAGAGTTAAATTGCAAAAACAGAAAGGTACAATAATCTATTTATCTATCTACTGCCAGACACCTCAATCCCGCACGGGGTGGCCACAAACAAATCGCCTCCACATCGCTCTGTCCCCCTCCATTTCACTGCCCCACTCCCAGCTCACACCCCCCACTCTCATATACTGTACCTCTCCACTCCATCCCTCCATCTCATCCTCGGCCTCCCCCTTCCTCTCGCCCCCTCCACCTCACTCACATACACTCTCTTCGTCAGTCTTTCACTCTCCATCCTCTCCACATGCCCAAACCACCATAATGTGTTTCTCCTAATGCTTCCTATCACATCCACATCCACACCACAACGCTCCTTCACTTCCTCATTTATTAGTCTGTCTCTCCATGTGACTCCACATGCAACTCTCAAATAACTCATTTCCACTGCTCTCACTCTTGACTTCTGTCCTTCCAACAGGGTCCAAGCATCACTTCCATATGTTAAAATTGGTATCACAATACTGTCATGTAGCAACTTTTTCACTTTCATGCTCACTTCCCTGTTTCTTATCACTGCCTTCAAGGAACCAGCAACCTTCCTTCCCTGCTGCACCCTTTCAAGCACGTCACCCACCAGACTTCCAACCTTACTCATCACACTACCCAAGTACTTAAATGCACTCACATTCTCCATATCCTCCTCATCCAATCCCACTGTATATTCACTGACTTCACTTCTCCCAAAGACCATCACTTTACTTTTCCCTACATTCACTTTTATATTCTGTTTCTTACACACTCTCCCAAACTCATCTACCAAGCCTTGCAGCTCCCCTTCATCTTCACTCAACAACACAGTATCATCTGCAAAACAACAGTACGGAGAGTTTCCAAACACTGCCCTCTCTCACTAGGGCCGCTCCAACATCCACTGCCCGACCTTGTATCTCTTTTATAACCCCATCCATGTACAGACTGAACAACCATGGAGACATGACACATCCTTGTTTCAATCCAACCTTCAAATGGAAAAATTCACTCAGTTTGCCATCCACACACACTGCGGCCTTAGCACCCTCATAAATACTCTTCACAGCCTTCAACAACTTCCCATCTACTCCATATATTTTTAATAATTTCCACAATCTTGTCTATCCACCCTGTCATATGCTTTCTCCAAATCCATGAAGGCTGCATACAACTTCTTTCCCTTCTCTAGAAACTATTCCACTAAAGATCTAAGAATGAATATCTGGTCTACACAACCTCTTCCCTTCGTAAAACCTCCCTGTTCTTCTCCAACTAATTCCTCTGTTATTTCCCTAACTCTGTCAATATGTATCCTACTATATACTGTTCCTATTACACTAAAAAGGCAAATGCCCCTATGATTACCACACACTTCTTTTTCCCCTTTTCCTTTGTACAGGAGAATAATTATACCTGACTTCCAATCCTCTGGGACTCTACCTTCCTCCCAGGCCAATCTGCACACCTTCCACATCCATTCTACTACTACTTCTCCCCCGTGCTTCAGCATTTCACCACACACTCCATCAATTCCTGGGGCTTTCCCCATTTTAACTTTCTTCACTGCTTCCACCACTTCTATCCTACTGATTTCTTACTCTCTTCTCACAACCCTCCTTCTCCCAGCGATTCCCCAGTCACTTATACTTGCATTACTTTCATTCTCTATGCTCAACAATTCATTAAAGTGTTCCCTCCATCTGTTCACTTTTTCCCCCTTCTCCACTAGTAATCTACCTTTTTATCTTTCACACCCCAACTAACTTCGTTGGTACCCTGTCTAACTCTCTTTACCTCTTTCCAGAACATTTTCTTACATTCCCTCCACTTTACACTCAAATTCCTTCCAAATTCCTCATCCACTCTCTTCTTACTCTCTCTTACTAATCTTTTCACCTCTCTCCTCCTCTCTACATATAACTCTCTCTTCTGTCTCTCAACTTCATCAACACCCCTGTTCCTCATCCACTCATTATATGCTTTTTTCTTTTGTGCCACTGGCTCTCTCACCTCTTCAGTCCACCACACTGTTCCCTGAACCCCCTTTCGTCTTCTCTTCGCCCCACACACCACCTAACATGCTGCACAGATTTCTTTTGTGAATATCTTGCAGACACCTTCCACGTCCCCCATCTGCTCCAATCTATATTTACCCAATCGCTCCTCCACTTCCCTTTTATATTCAGCCTTTTTCCATCCTCTTCTCTTCCTCCATTTTGTTTGGACCCTGAATCTGACCACCACCAAGTGATGGTCAGAAAGTTCACTCCCCAACCTCTATATACTCTTGCATCCATTACACATCTTCTCATCCTTTCATCCACACACAAACATAGTCAATCATTGCCTTCCTTTCATACAGTTCACCATCCACCCTTCTCAACACTCGCCATGTATACCTATGGATCATTTTGTGCCTGAAAAGGGTATTAGCTATCACCAACCCCCTCTCGGCACACATGTCCACTAAAGCACTGCTATTCTCATCCATCTCTGCAGGCACACCCCACTCACCAACCACTCCGTCCACCTTCACATTCCCTACTTTTCCATTCATGTCTCCAATCAGAAACATTCTTATTCCTTTCAAACTTTTCCAAACATGCCTCCACATTTGTCCAGAACTCTTCTCTCACTCTACTTACACGATCTTGTGCTGGAGCATACACGCACACAATCGCCCACATTTGTAATCCAACTTTCACTCTTACCCACACAATCCTTGAGCTAACTGATCCATACTCTCTCATATTCTCCTTCCATCTGTTACTCACAGCAATACACACTCCTTCTTTTGCCCTCTCATTCTCACCTACTCCGCACATATACCCCATCCATACTCTCATTCTCTCACACACTCACCTGTCCATTTAGTTTCAGTTAGTCTACATATATCCACATTCGCACACTCAAGCACCTGTACAATCTCTCTCTCTTTCATCTCATCATTTATACCCCTTACATTCCAAGTTGCAATCCGTAACCAGTCCTTCATCCAGTCCTTTGTCGTCAACTTTTGGTCAGTCCTGTTCCTAGGCTTCTTGTTTGTATTTTTAGTTAGTTGTTTTACAGGGTGGGGCACTAACCCACCACCAACCCTTTTAGTCGCCTCTTACAACAAGCAGGGATACTAGGGGAGAATTCTTGAAAAACCCCCCTACCCACAGGGGGTACAATAATACATACAATAATTACAGTATTATCATGCATTAAAAATATTCAGTAAAAAAAAAACTGCAACAACTTAGGCTAATCCTACTGGTATGGTAACTGACCTATATAAGAAAGTATAAGATAAAAATGGAAATAAATTATGACCCATATATTTCCTTTCTTCAACACTGTTGGATATAATGTTAACAAAAACAAGTACAGTACAGGTAATTATTAAATATCAATTAACACTGTATAGAAAAAATCAGTATAGGACTAAATTCTTAATATAACCAATAAGTAGGGCAAAAGAGATTTTTATAGGTCAGTACCGGTACTTATACATTACCTGAATATATTTTTGAAGTTCAGCAATCTCAACTCTTTTTCTTTAAGGGCCTCTCACACCTCAGATGCCATCACATTACTGAAAACACAAACACATACTTTAATACCTGTATAACTTATTTCACCTTTTTAAAACAAACCCCCTTATCTTTTGCATGCCTGAATCCCCATGATACTCTATTTACAGTAGTTATTTTTGCTCATACCAGAAAATGTGCTTCAGCTTTGGAAAGGCCTCTCATACTGAAGAGGTTTACTAAAGCTATACCTAACTCCATCGTGGTAGGTGAGGGTGCTCACCATCCACTCACTCGATGTAGGGCTGCTTTGAGCATCTGCCCTTTCCTCTCTCCTTTCCTTCCTCTTCTGTCTTTCTTTCCTTCATTCTTTCCTCTTCCTTCTGCCTACCAGTGACTTTACACTCCCAATTCTGTCTTCCTTTCCTTCACTCTTTCCTCTTCCTTCTGCCTATGGGTGACTCTACTCTACACTAAGTGACAAGTCAAATGGTTTCTTGTATACCATGAAACCATTTACACTTCTGGGTGGTAACCATATAACAAAATTATGGCGCCTGGTGGTTTAGTGAATAATTAAGGTGATCTAACCAGATTGAGCCTGTGTAGGGGATCGTAAACAGGCATCACTTTTTAAATGCATTTCTCTATTTCTAAAAGAAATATAAAACCTCAAAACTTGAAAACAAGATCAGAAAATACCCAAAGAATCCCACAAAAAGCTTAAGAAAAAAAATAATGAAGAAACCTGCAAAATATGGTGTTTTTTGCCATCCTTAACAATTATCATGATAACACACAGTGAGTAAATAAAATACTTCGTAGTTCTCATAATCTACATTAAGATGCACAATAATGAAGCCCTCTATTCACGCATAACTTAAAAAAAAAAAACTATATATGCTAAGCTATGACAGCTAATACTCCTTTCTACAGTTTATTCCAATTAGAAATCTATAAATACCACAATACTGCCCTTAAATTCACTGTGTGTGTGTGGATGAAAGGATGAGATGATGTGTAATGGAAGCAAGAGTATATAGAGGTTGGGGGACAGAATTAGAATCCAAACAAGATGGAGGAAGAGAAGAAGGGAAGGATAAGAGGAAGAAGTTCTTACAGGGAGGGTAGAAAAGTTACAATAGGATGGAATAAAGGCTGAATATAAAAGGGAAGTGGCGGAGCGATTGGGTAAATATAGATTGGAGCAGATGGGGGACGTGGAAGGTGTCTGCAAGATATTCACAAAAGAAATCTGTGCAGCACGTGAGGTGGTGTGTGGGGCGAAGAGAAGACGATAGGGGGTTCAGGGAACAGCATGGTGGACTGAAGAGGTGAGAGAAGCTGTGGCACAAAAGAAGAAAGCATATAATGAGTGGATGAGGAAAAGGGGCGTTGAAGAAGCTGAGAGACGGACGAGAGAGTTATATGTAGAGAGGAGGAGGAGAGAGGTGAAAAGATTAGTAAGAGAGAGTAAGAGGAGAGTGGATGAGGAATTTGGAAGGAATTTGAGTGCAAAGTGGAGGGAATGTAAGAAAATGTTCTGGAAAGAGGTAAAGAGAGCTAGACAGGGTGCCAACGAAGTCAGTGGGGGTGTGAAAGATAAAAATGGTAGATTACTAGTGGAGAAGGGAGAAAAAGTAAACAGATAGAGAGAACACTTTAATGAACTGTTGAACATAGAGAATGAAAGTAACGCAAGTATAAGTGGCTGGGGAATGGCAGGGAGAAGGAGGGTTGTGAGAAGAGAGGAAGAAATCACCAGGATGGAAGTGGTGGAAGCAATGAAGAAAGTTAAAATGGGGAAAGCCTCAGGATTTGATGGAGTGTGTAGTGAAATGCTGAAGCATGGCGGAGAGATAGTAATAGAATGGATGTGGAACGTGTGCAGATTGGCCTGGGAGGAAGGTAGAGTCCCGGAGGATTGGAAATCAGGTATAATTGTTCCTCTGTACAAAGGAAAAGGGGAAAAAGAAGTGTGTGGTAATCATAGGGGCATTTGTCTTCTTAGTGTAATAGGAACAGTATATGGTAGGATACTTACAGACAGAGTTTGGGAAACAACAGAGGAATTAGTTGGAGAAGAACAGGGAGGTTCTACGAAGTGAAGAGGTTGTGTAGGTCAGATATTCATTCTTAGATCCTTAGTGGAAAAGTTTCTAGATAAGGGAAAGAAGTTGTATGCAGCCTTCATGGATTTGGAGAAAGCATATGACAGGGTGGATAGACAAGGATTGTGGAAAGTATTAAGAATATATGGAGTGGATGGGAAGTTGTTGAAGGCAGTGTATGAGGCTGCTAAGGCCGCAGTGCATGTGGATGGCAAACTGAGTGAATCTTTCCATTTGAAGGTTGGATTGAAACAAGGATGTGCCGTGTCTCCATGGTTGTTCAATCTGTACATGGATGGGGTTATAGAAGAGATACAAGGTCGGGCAGTGGATGTTGGAGCGGCCCTAGTGAATGAGGGCAGTGTTTGGAAATTCCCTGTACCATTGTTTGCAGATAATACTGTGTTGTTGAGCGAAGATGAATGGGAGCTGCAAGGCTTGGTAGATGAGTTTGGGAGAGTGTGTAAGAAACGGAATCTAAAGGTGAATGTAGGGAAGAGTAAAGTGATGGTCTTCAAGAGAAGTGAAGCCAGTGAATGTACAGTGAGACTGGATGGGGAGGATATGGAGAATGTAAGTGCATTTAAGTACAGTAAAACCTCAATATAACGGACTTCAATAGACCGGAATTCGCTTTTATCGGACCTAAGGAGCTATCAGACTAAATTCCTATATATTGGGAAAAGTCCGATAAAGCCAGAAGCAGTCCAGACTGCCAGACCACTTCAGCTATGTTCAGCACAATAAGATAAATAAAAGACATGTTTATCAGCGTACGGTACAGTATTATTGTATATATTATACCATTTGATTTATGTAGTGAAGTTATAACACAGTACAGTACCGCAATGGTAGTCAAAACAGTTTAAAAACTGTTCATATGATCTGGACTAATGTCTGATATATCGGAAAAAGTCCAATTTAGCAGGGGAAAGTCCAGATGTCGCTTTTATCGGAATTTCGCATCTTTCGGAATGGAATAGGCCCCAATTAGTCCATTATAGTGAGGTCTTAATGTACTTGGGTAGTGTGATGAGTAAGGATGGAAGTCTGGAGGGCGAAGTGCTTGAAAAGGTGCAGCAGGGAAGGATGGTTGTTGGTTCGTTGAAAGCAGTGATAAAAAAGAAGGGAAGTAAGCATGGAAGTGAAAAAGTTGTTACATGACAGTATTGTGATACCAACTCTAACATATGGAAGTGAAGCTTGGACCCTGCTGGAAGGACAGAAGTCAAGAGTGAGAGCAGTGGAAATGAGTTATTTGAGAGTTACATGTGGAGTCACATGGAGAGACAGACTAACAAATGAGGAAGTGAAGGAGCATTGAGGTGTGGATGTGGATGTGATAGGAAGCGTTATGAGAAACACATTAAGGTGATTTGGGCATGTGGAGGGGATGGAGAGTGAAAGACTGATGAGGAGAGTGTATGCGAGTGAGGTGGAGGGGGGGGAGGGAGAGGGAGGCCGAGGAGGAGATGGAGGGATGGAGTGGAGAGGTATATGAGAGAGGGGTGTATGAGCTGGGGATAGTAAAATGGCGGGGGACAGAGCAACATGGAGGCGATTTGTTTGTGGCCACCCTGTGCGGGATTGAGGCGTCTGGCAATAGATAGATAGAGACAGATATTTTAACATGTTAGGTCTGTTAGAAAATGACTGACCAAAACTGCAAATTTACCAAACTGTCACCATCAAATGAAAGTGAAAGTATGACACAGCCTACATGTACTACAAACAGTAGCCATCTATTAAACACTGTCCTCCAGGAACATATACCTGCACTTTACCAGAGCACTTCTTCCTAAGATTAGTAAACAATCGATATCTGAACACACAAATAACTAAAAAAATATGCCTACCACTGATATCAATAACTAGAGCCATGACTAGTACAGAAAATGATAATCACAGTCAGTCACATACATTTATGAGGCCAAACATACTGGCACTGTAACTGAATACAGTATATACAAGTTTTTCATTTTTTCTTTCTTTTTAACATATGAAATTATGGTTGTTCCAGACCCTACTTACCGTAGTGCTTAGTATCTTTACTGTAAATCTAACCTACCTTTAATATTTGATCCATACTTCCTTTGCATTCATTATGTCTTTAAATTGTCTGCAAATATTCCAACTGTTGTATTCCCAAATTCTTGCCACGAACTGTTTATTATCTCCTTCCTCCTTACCAGGGGCCACAACACAGCTGAGAACTGACAGCTGGAAGAATCCTAGTTCCGAGTCATGTAGTGTTTACCTGCCTATCAATGTATGAAAAATCAACTTCATGAAAGAGAACTCTACATATACTTTTTGTTATATTTGCTTCAATGTTAAGCCTTCAACGTTTTAGAGCATCTTGTAACAATACCGTGTATCGGATCCCACTGTAACGAAGATGCCCGCTGGCATTATTGCTCAAGTGGAACCTTCGGTTGTTTTCTTGCTTTCGGCTCATGTTCAAAGGCATTGTTGCATAGGAATTACAACATGAGTATATTTTATGATCTGAGATGATTCATTAGAAGCAAAACATAAATTAGCCATTGCCGAGGGGTCAACTAAAGTGATCTATCTATCTATGCCACATGCCAGACGCCTCACAGGGAGTTTCCAAACACTGTCCTATCTCACTAGGGCCGCTCTAACATCCACTGCCCGACCTTGTATCTCTTTTATAACCCCATCCATATACAGATTGAACAACCATGGAGACATGACACATCCTTGTTTCAATCCAACCTTCAAATGGAAAAATTCACGCAGTTTGCCGTCCACACGCACTGCTGGCTTAGCACCCTCATACATATTCTTCACAGCATTCAACAACTTTCCACTTCATATATTCTTAATATTTTCCACAATCCTTGTCCATCCATTCTGTCATATGCATTCTTCAAATACAAGAAGGCTGCATACAACTTCTCCTTCTCTAGAAACTTTTACACAAAGACCTAAGGATGAATATCCGACCTACACAACCTCTTCACTTCCTAGAACCTCCCTGTTCTTCTCATACTAATTCCTCTTATTTCTCTAACTTTGTCAATAAGTATCCTACCATATACCTGTACTATAGTTTGGCTATTACACTAAGAAGACAAATGCCCCATGATTACCACACACTTCTTTTTTCCTGTTTCCTTGCAGGGGAATAATTATACCTGACTTCCAATCCTTTGGGACTCTACCTTTCTCCCAGGCCAATCAGCACATCTTCCATATCCATCCTACTACAGTACTATCTGCCCCCCCTCCCCCATTTTTCAGCATTTCACCACACGCTCCATCAATTCCTGGGGCATTCCCCATTTTGACTTTCTACAGTACATTGCTTCCACTACTACTTCCATCCTACTGATAGGGATAAGATTATATATATACTGTATATATATATATATATACATATATATATATATATATATATATACTGTATATATATGTATGGGAGCCTCTGTGGTACAGTGGCAGAGTGTGTGTCTCGCACGCTGGTGGCCGCAGGTTCTCCTCCCACCAAGGTTGTAAAAACTTTGGAGAGCGTTCACCAATCTATTGACCACTCTGGCGGACACCAGAGGTGCTGTGGTTGGACCAATGTCGCATACTAGCTTGCTCCCAATCGGCTTAAGGCAGGCCAATTACACTTGGTCCACAGACCACACACACATCCAAAGCCACTACAACACAACAGTTACACTCACAAGCACTTCTCACCCTACATACAGTCTCTACCAGACAGCCTAAGCCACTGGGTAGAGATACATGGCTTGTATCGTTTCTGCTTCAGTAGAGATAGGCCGGTCCTGCAGTGGACCCCAATGACTGATGACGACGACGACGATATATATATATAGATATATATATATACTGTACTGTATATAGTTTTCCCACTATGAAATTCACCAACTTATGTTTCACTGTACTCGGAGACCCCTAGGTCCACTCTCACACTCTGCCTGTCAAAAGCCTTCAGTGCTCATGGGGCTCCCATCACAGGAGGGTGTATATGCATTGCTTCCAGCTCTTTCCACTTGATCTTTAAAATGCTTTTTGTGGACCCCAAAGATTTTTCCCAATCCTTGCTCAAGATGTGTGGGAAGGGCATGGCATGTGAGGAAGAGGTAGGAATCCTCACTGTACAAGAAGCAAAAGTCCCTGTTATGAAAGTCAGACTGTAAGTTCAACACTGTGAACTGAAGGCTGCATTAAGTGGCCAGCCATATGTTTAATTCATGTCATTATATCCATGTTCTGGTTGACCTCAAGAACCTTCTAAGGTCACCAACACTTCTGAGATGAAAAGTACAGTACTCAAGACCCCTAGCATGACAGTATCAGAATTACAAAGAAACCAATCTGATATCTTGGGAATCCTTCACACCAAATTGTTCAACATCATTTCCAGAGAGATGAACTGGCCTGTTGTTATGATGCCAAAAAATATGTGCAGGTTCATCATGAATTTGACCTCATATACTGCCAATGGATACCAAAGCAGAGGGTATGTCATGTGGTGTGATGAGAATTCATTCCAGTATGCTAAAGTGAGTGGTGCTTGGGTGAAACATCCAGAATCAACATGTAAACCACCAGTACACCACGGAAACTATGAAACATCCAAACCATTTTATGATATGGGGCTCTTTTAGTTGTGCTATAGGGAGAAGTATAGTAGCTTGTATTTCCTCCCATAGAATGTTTCAGTGAACAGTGATTGATGTTTGCAGGTGTTAGAACACAATTTCCCTGCAGTTTGTGATATTCATAGTTGTAACATCTTTAAGCATTATAGTGCACTGTGTCATTGGTTCAAAAAAGTGCTTAAATATTAAAGTGATAATCACCCCATGTAGTGCTGCTCTCGGGTGTCTGCCATTTCCTTTCCCTTATCCTTCATTGCTTCAATCCTTTTCTGTCTTTCTTTCCTTATCCTTCTGCCTATGGGTGACTTTACACTCCCTCTTCTGTCTTTCTTTCCCTCATTCTTACCTAGTCCTTCTGCCTGTGGGTGACTCTACACTGAGTGACAAGCCAAATGGTTTCCTGTACATCATGGAACCATTTACTACGCTGGATGGTAACCATAAATTTTGGCACCTGATGGTTTAGTGGGTAATTATGGTGCTCCAATCAGATTGAGCTGGTAAAGGTTTATATCCAAGGGATGGTTGGGGTTTATTGCTCATGTAATGCCACTCAGGGATGAGTGAGGCTGATCACTCCCATCTTAAATGTCAGGACCAATTTGCCTAGCCCTGGGCTCCTACGGTCCTCTGTGGGGTGACATAGGATTGGATAATGGATGGATGGATGGATAACAATATTCACAATGTGTAAAGGCCAGAGAACAACCTTGACCTGATTCCAGCTGAAAATGTTTCGTCATACATGAAACAGAACCTTAATTCTGAGGATACTCATCTGTGCCCCACCTAACAAAAGCCATGAAGAAGATTTGGATGCAAGGCTATAGTGTGGAATGCTTTCAGAGTCTGTCTGATTCCATGCCACATAGTCATACACAATAAATTCTGGACCATCAGATATTAAGTGAGTGGTTAACAATGCCTTATCATGTTTTCTCCACCATAACATAATTATCACAAAAAATAGGGAGTATTGCAAAACTTTTATGGTGGGTGGACTATTACAGTACTCATACAATGCCTTAAGCCTTCCTCTTCCATTACCTAACTCTCTTGTCTAATTGGCTGCCTGTTAAAGATTTTAATGCCAAAGGGAGGTTTATTTTTCATTTGCACTAACTGTCTGGAGTAGCCCATATGGGTCTGCTTATCATATTCCTCATGAAGCATACTAATCCTGAAGAAAATTCTATAACTCAACCTCTGCTCTTAGTGCCATTGCATTGAGTTTTTATATTCACTCTTCAGTAGCTGCTGTGCCTGCCCTGCATAGTAAGATCAATGGTGTTCTTCAAAATCTTACATTCAGGCCTCAACCTAGTGGCAAAACCAATCAGTTACTGTCACCGATATGATTTTGCAGTCCTATGTGTCAAAATCACATTCCTCACCAAAGGCATCCCATGAGGAAGTGTTGGGAGTTGGACTGTCAGCAACAATGAGACAACATTCAAATAGCTCAAGATAGGCTTCCCATGAGTTTGTGTATGGAGTTGGGGTGCTGGTGCTGCAGTGAAATGAAGAGTATAAAAGGTCTGGTTAAATCCCAAGCAGTCTGCAAAAAAGCCAGGTCTGACTGTGTAAACCAAGGCAAACTTTTGTGTGAAGAACAAGGGGAACAAGTGGATTTAAAGCTAGAAGAGATTGAATGGTAAATGAGTGTGCTCCACTTAACCGGGCATGCTCTTGACATTTCTCCCTCAATCGTGTGTTTCTTGCTGTCTAGCCTCTACCTCACCCCATCCTTGGGTTGGGAAGAAGAAAAAAAACAGCTGATGATAATGATGAAGATGGGAACAGAGGCTATCAAATACTGAATAAAATCATTTCATGGTAGCCAGAGCAATATAACAAAGTCAGGTCTTCCCCTCTGTAGTACCGATCCTCCCTCTATTGTAATGTGGAACTCTGTATTGTAGCATTAAATAGCAGATATATACATTGTTATTAGTTTTTTTTTTTCACTACTTTTACAAGCTCACTGTACCGCATCATTTCAGGCAATATTTCTACTTTAACACCGTAAGGTGAGATCTCAAGCAAGGCTGTTTGGAGTGTCTCGGGGTAAGCCACAAGAGAAGGAAGGCCATGATGCACTCTCCCTCTCTCTCTCTTTTTTTTTTTTTTTTTTTACATACCTAAATACGACACCATGTTTCCTTTTAAGGAATCCCTTTATTTGGGTTGGCCATGGTACAACCAATATGTTCTATGAACTCGAAGCTAAACCAAGTGTCAAAACCAGCTAATTACTGTACTTTCCAACAGTTGCTGGAAGCGGTTGGGAAAAAATAAATTTGAGTTGTGTAATAAGGTTTGCAACAATGTGAAAGTTTCAGCTTGGACTGTGACAGACACTCAAAATGAGCAAATGTTCCTGTGGCTGAATTTTCCTGCCTATAAATGATTGTCTAGTCAGTTACCAAGCATAAGTCACATTTCACTCTCAAAGTAGTACCTGTTCTTCCCTGGGTCTGTGGTAGCCATCCATCTCTTACCTAAAGAAAAACCAAAGGCTAAGAATCAGCAAATAGTTATCCTTTCCAATGGAAGTTGAACAAATGAAAAATAAAAGGAAATCACAAAGCCTGTTACGAAACAAGTCCTAAACACTGCAGCTTTTAATTACAACTATGCAATTTTTATGCAAATGCTCTTCTTTCTTGATGACAGTCTAAGGTGCTGCACATATTTAAATGAATCTTGTCGAAGTACTGTACTTTGTACTTTGCAACCAATGGCCCTTAGGTGAGACTGGATGTTCAAGCGCTGACTGTGGGTGTTCTAACCAACTACCATATCTCATGGTGGCTTGCTATACAACAACTGGGTTGTGATAACTTCAGGTCAATAAAGGTAGTCATTATAATTCTGGGATGGTTTCCAAAATATCACAACTTTTTACAGACAATGGGCAATGTAAACTGAGGGAAATGATAAATTAGCCTTAAATATTACAAATGAACATTAATAGGCAAGTTTTCTGTACTTTACTGAGAATTTAACTGAAATAAAATTACAAAAAATGATAAACCGCTGTGAGGACTTACTTGTCAGAGAGGGAGGGTTTTCAACCTCCTCAACTACTGTCCCACTTGTTGCTTTCTGCAGAAGATAAGCGATACATGGCTAGCATTCTCCCTCCCCATCCTCAAGTGTAAACCTATCAAAAGACTTCTTGGGATTAAAGTTATTATCTGATACAGAATTTATTGTAGAAGAGACAATTTACAACACTATACATACAGTATATACACTTCTGTATATAAACTGATGAGAAAACTGCTCACCTGAAGAACTGTTTTTCATTTCAAGTATAAAATGCTAATATTAAATATGAAAAGTTAACAATCATGAGAAAATTATGATTTTGGACTTTTAAATACTGTACCATAAGACAAGGTGATGTAAGAAGTAGAGATGACTTTAGATAATAAATCATCACCCGGACTCCTTTCCCACCCTAGGGATAATACATCTTCAGAATCACAATCAGCTTGTTATTCCGATAATGGGAGACAAATATCTCCCACATTAATGAAATGTTATTGCCATCCTGACCTTTGTTTCCCTCTAATGACAAGGTTAGATGAGATCCAGATATGTGGAAAAAATAGAGTACAAAAGTGAAAGAACAATGGTATAAAAAAAATGCACAAATGAAATGGGCCAGAAATAATGGAAAATATTAGCTACTGATGTCAATTAACAAATGTAATCACTTTAGTTTACATCTACAGCTCAAATAACTCCAAAAACATCCCAAACTATCTGGTTTTAGCTGCACCCTATTAACCATGGGAAAACTGTGATGGATCCGTAGATATCCCCAAGCCTCTCAGACCCCATCCAAACCCAGGAAACAATTTCAGATACCCATTTTATTTATTTAAAAAAAAAAAAAAAGCTGCAAAGGCTTGACTGATATTGGCCCTTCTGCCTGCACAATACTTAAAATATTTTTTTGGCCTTGCAATTATTAATGGCAATTTTTTATAAGGCTACATTTTCCAATCAACCCATATTATAGTTCATGTTATGTAAAGTAACTCCACATCAGATCACTAAAACCAAATTCACTGCACTTGTAAAAAATAAATAAATGAATAAATAAATACATAAAATCCAAACATAATCCTGCAGCACCATATGGAGTTGCAGAGCAGGACTCTATGGAGTCATGAGTGCCAAATCTATTCCCTTTCGTTTCGTTTCGTTTCGTTTTTGAAGGCTCCAACATGCTTGCATGTGTCGGCCTTGGTCACCTAATGGCGGCTCTCCATGCTGCTCGATCTCTGGCAGCCTCCCTATTCAGTCCCTTAACCCTTAAGTCCCATGTCTTTGTCATATAACTATAACTTTGGAGACAATAGCTATCAAATGAATAAACAACATCATTTACAGCTTATATACACTAAAAGTGCAACAGATTGCATGATCAAATACAGAGAGAAAAAAAACACGAGTATGAATTATGACAGACTAACTTACAATACATTATCAACCAATAACATACCTTGAAAAACAATATTCATATACAGAACATGAGGCACTCACATTAATGATCTTGTAATTAAAGGCATAATCTGTGTTTGTCTGTGTGTGTAACATTATTCACACTCAAGCAACAAGCAGTCCTTGTTGTTAGACAAGGATTCGTTCCGGAATATCACAATATTTTCTGTGCACCTGCTACCAATACTGCAAATTGGAAGAAAGTGGGAAATTAGCTATGTATGTAACAGTAGAGTTTTAATAGGTCAATTTCTGTAATTTACGGTGAACTTAATGGTTAACTTTGGGTACCTGCTTTTAATCTCATGAACATATATCCACACATGTGGAAGATTCTTCTCAATTCTCTATCTCTGAACATGCAATTGTAACAATGATAATGGTTGTTCTTGTTACAGTATTAACCCCAGTCTGTTTGGCCAAGCAGGTCTATCCACCAAAGGAGAGTAGACGCCCTGTAGGGCTATCCTATGCAATGAGCTGACATTCTCTTGCAGCAGAGAGCACCTCACCACAGTGAGGTGGGGGGGGGGTGAATGTGGGATTTGGTTCTCCATTGAATGGCACATCTGCATCTCTCCACCTAGTTAACAGGGGTACCGAGGTAGGGTCCACATCATCCCATTATTTGGTTTATGGTTACCATTCAACACTGTAAATGGTTTCCTGAGTTACAGGAAACCATTAGGTTTGTCACTTAGTGTACAGCCACCTAAAGTGGAAAGAAGAGTAACAAAAAGTGAAAGGAAGAATGGGAGAAAGAGTAAAAGAGGAGGGGAGACATAGAAAAGGAATGAAAAAGAAGAAGGATGACATAGGCTGCACTACAGTACATCAAGTGAGTGGATGATGGTCGCCACAATCTACCACTCAATGACTGTGGTAATACAATAATAGCACTGTAACCTAGTCTGTCTGGCTGGGCAGACCCATCAACCACAGCCAAGCAATTGCCCCTGCAGGGTGGTCCTGTGCACTGAACCAATGTTCCCTCGTGGTGATGACTGTGTTAAATGGCAGTAATGATGACACAGATGGCTGAGGCAGTGCTAGTGATAAGAGATGACATGACAATATAAAAACTATGAGTACTGTTTACCCAAGAATGCCAGATACAATCGATTAGTAAGGTATGTTACAGTACGGTACTTTTAAGAAAACATGGAAATGGTCAGGAAGAGTTACAGATTGAAGCAATCAAACAGACTAGTTTCATTGATGTTCTCATTAACCATTTTAAGGGTGATGTGTTTTCTTTAACTGAATAAAATTGCCTAGCAATAACCAGAGCAAAATCCCAATGTCACAGCTATAATTTTGCATTAATTTAAATAAGCTTCAATCCTCATCCACATCAGGAAAAAAAAAAAAAAAACTTTGATGATACCCAGAAGAACATTCCCAAGTGTCTATCTATCATTAACAGGTTAACATAAAATGATCTTAACCCTCCAAGGAGTGGATGCTTCTCACTGCTGCTAAAACTATATGATGAAAGCCAAAATCTATCATTCTAGAGCCACAGCCATCTCAAGAAGTTAGATGTGATATCAAGAGGTTTTAACTCTAATGGGGAGAGTACTTCCCACACCTAAATAAAACTGATTCATTAATCAGATTATAAACCTAGTGTCATACCATTCTCTAAGTGTTAATGTTTTGTTCTCCCACCAAAATTTCCAAATAGATGATAAACATGACAAAATTCTCCAGGATCTATTGGCTTCACAAATCTCTCTCAACCAGTCTTCTTCCCTCTACTACTCTCTCACTTAAAACCTGTATAATTCTGTTTTTCAATGTAACTGAACACATTCCCTTTCAAGTACAGACAATTATCATATCTAACTTTTAAATGATCTATTAGTCAGTTGATCTGCTTACAATCTGAAATGATCTGAAGCTAAGATTTACACCATACTGCAACATCACAACATGGTACAGTACCATTGTATTGTAATCATTTTTTGAATATCATTTTTTTTTTTTAACCTCAAAACTCCATGTAAATGAATTAGTTTGAGTTATAATTCAGCTTTGGTATAGCCAGTACTAAAGCAAAATAAGTAGCTAACTTCTGAGGGACTTTTTATCATAAGCAATTTCTCATGTTCTGCACCTTACTCTGATTAACTGTGGCTTACTTTGAAGTCATTTTGCAGTGCGTGTATGTATTTTTGCTATATGTCTTCTAACCTCAGACTTTCTAGAAAATAACTTTCCACAGTGTTCACATTTGTATTTCTTAATTCCTCGATGAATAACAAGATGCTTTGTTAGTGCAGTTTTTTCCTTGAACCGAAAACCACACTCTTCACACACATAGTTCCTTTCCCCTGTGTGAACCAACATGTGCTTTTTTAAACTGTAGCGATCTCTCACCTTTTTATTACACAGTGGGCACTCTGCAGTCTTTTCCTGTGAGTGGGTGAGTTTGTGCAACCTCAGCTTTGTTTTGGTTATGAATGTCATGTCACACTCGTCACATTTGAAAGCACTTGTTTCTGAGTGGAGTCGTGAATGGTCTCTAAGTGCCTTCCTCTGACAAAAGCTCCTCTCACATTTGTCACAGGAGAAGTATTTGATCCCAGTGTGGATGTACAAGTGTTCCCAGTATTTATATTGCTGATCAAAGACGTCATCACAATGTTCACACTTGATGTCTTCGTTCCTCTTTTCATGAATCATGGTATGCAGACTTAGGTTACCTTTAGTGGCAAAGAATTTACCACATTTTTCACACTCATAACTTGGCATATGAGATGGTCTATGATTATGAACTCTGTGCTTTCTCAGGGATTCTTTAGTGGAGAAAGTTTCAGGGCAGTTGGGACAACAGTATTTGGAGGCCACAGGATTATTATGAGTAGGTAAGTGAGCCCTAAGGGATGAGCCTGCAACAAAACCTTTGCCACACACATTACATATAAATTCTTTTGTATTAGAGTGAATACGCTGATGTTTAACTAGGGAGTACTTCATGCTAAAGCTCTTACCACACTCTGCACACTCGTAATTTTTTTCACCTGTATGAATGCGCCGGTGAACATTTAGGGCACCTTTATGATTGAAGCCTTTAAAGCAAAAATCACATGTAAACTTTTTCTCAGCAGTATCAGTGTGAATGCGTTTGTGGGCATTAAGAGTGCCACGCTGAGTAAAGCATTTGCCACACATATCACATGCAAAGTTTTTCTCTCCCGTGTGGATAACCATGTGGGTTTTGAGGCTGGAGTTTTGAGTGAAGAATTTACCGCACTGATTACACCCATAACGCTTTGGGTACTTGGTCTTGACTGCTTTTCCTCCACCAGCCTTACAGTCATTTATCCCTGCTTCTGCTTCACAACTTTCATCCATCTCTTTTTTGGCAAGCATAGCTACCATTTCAACAGCATCTGCTGTACAACTGTTACCTACTTCCACTTGCATAATATCTTCAACTGCCTTAAAATACTGAACATCCATACTACTGCCGTATTCATCTCCTTCACATTCAACATCCTGATCATTACACCTAGTTGCATCTGCCATGGTGAATTATTTTACGCAATGTTCATTGCCAGTTGTTGCAACTAAATAATTAAAAATTATTCACCCTAAAAACAGCAACTATATTCTTTGGGCTTCGCAAATCTGGATTAATGAGGTCTATTGTAATTTTATCAGGTAAACCTGAATACCAAGTATCAAATTTTAAGCAACTTGGCTGAATGACCTGTGGGCATATTTTAAAAATATTTATTGGCCCTGGCAAGGCAACATCAGGCATTAGCGAGAATGGATATTTCTCCTTTTTAAATACAGTACTCATCAACAAAGTTGATTATATCAAGGTTTAACAATACAACAAGCAGCTGCCAGGCAAAAGGTTTTTATAATATTGCAATTACTGTACTGTAATAAGAGATTATTAAATCTTACTGTTTCTACTACTGTATATGCCTACAATTTTCACCAGGATGAGACCACAGAGTACAGCCTAACCCTAACAGAGCAAAAAATTTACCACATCCATTCCAGTACAGTATTCTGATTCTATCCAGGTCACTTTTGTCAGCAAGAAACTTGGCTCTGTGTCTTGCTCCTTTGCTGCCTTAGATGCACTGGAACATCTGAAATATAACCTTTTATTAAAGCACAATCCATGTATTTTTATAATCAATGATGAACCATTTCACAACAAAAGATCTCTCTTAAACTGGATAAAATTATCTGGGCATACAAACATTCCATGATGAATGATGACATGGTTACCACTACAGTATTTCTTTAACACTTCCAAATTTTTTACGTCTTTTTCCAGCAAACAGTATCCATCACTGATTTTAATGGTTGGCAAGACTTTAATCATCAGCTGTCCATCCAAAAGGGCCTTCATGCACAAAATCAAAGTGTTACTGACCTCTGTGGTGCATTGACTCTACCCAAAGCTGACCTGTTTCACTTCAGGAATTTTCTTAGTAATACTAATCATATGTTAATAAAGATTCACACACAAATATATCAATTATTATATTTAAAAATCAACAAACTGGATGACTAGGTGCCCCTGTTTGTGTGTAGTGATAAGCTGGAAACACCATGTTTTTTGTACAGTGGAGCCTGTACAAGTACTTACTAACTTCCATAGTGCCCAGACAGGAAGGAAACAACAATCACCACCACCAAACAGACACAGGTGGTACTATATCACATGGAGTCTGGCCACTCAAGTCATCATCAAAGTGTGTCATATTTATGCTAAACATCATCTATGCATTGCAATTCTGGATGACAATATTTTTTAGCTCTGATATGACAAAAACAGAGTGATATATGTGAACACTACAATACAAGAAAAAGGCATCTGTCACTGAGCACCCATCCCTAGCCATACAGCTGTACACGTGCGATGAGGCAGGAATGCAAACAAGTGAGCAGTCACCTGGTAAGAGCTGTCCTCCACCAAGAGGAAACAACCAAGAGACACAGTGGGGGAATCTGCACTGTTCCAGCTGAGGCACTACAGTCTTGGCAGACATCATGCCTGGATACAATAAAACAACAATTTGGGCCATTACCCAAACCTAGTGATGGTGGTAGGTGGTGGCAACCATCATCCACTCACTTATGTAGTGCCACCTACTTCTTATTTCACCTTTATCACACTTTTTCTGGGTCTGCCTTCCTCTTTCCCTACCTCTCCCATCCTTCCTGTCACTTTTCATTTCTCTTTTTTCCAGTTCAGGTGGCTCTACATTGAATGATAAGCCTAATGGTTTCCCACAAACCAGGAAACCATTTACAATGATGAGCAGTAACCAAATAACCGAATCACATGGTGATGTGGTGCCTACTACGGTGCCCCTGTTAATTGGGTGGGGAATCACAAATGCAACATCCATCCAGGAGCCAAAGTTCAACACTTTTCTCCATGCCTTGCTGTGGCGAGGCGCTATATGCCGTACGGGAACCAGTTCATTGCACAGGATGGCCCTGTAGGGGCAGCTGACTGCCTGTGGTTGATGGGTCTGCTCAGCCAGACATACTGAGGCAGCTCAACATTAACAATAATGCTAACCCAGTGATGAAATACATGGATCCTCCCTCACCAATGCACATGTATGACCTCACTGTCTGTAAACAAAGATACAGTTTATGTATTTACTGTATTTGTTTTCTTTACTAGCCTAATTAGATATGCACAACATGAGGTGCGTATAATATAGAAAGTATCCAATGAATGTTACCAAGTCCCACCTCTTGCTAGACATATGCAACACACATGTAGGGAGACTACACTAAAAGTACAAATTACCTCCGACACTGGTTCATGTCAGAGGACATTTTCATATTTCACGGGCATGTTTCGACCTAAAAGCACGCCAAACTCACTGAAAGTGGTGTGGTGGGCTCTTTTGTGTACCTGAGGGTGCAAGGAGAGGCTAGCTCTGACAGAGGTAGGGAGGGGGGGGGGAGGTGACTGAAGAGGCAGAGACACGTATACTGACTGCACTCAGCCACCCACGCAGTGGCAGCACCAGGATTTCCAAAGTGGAGGGGCAAATGGAGGGCAAGGGAAAATGTTGGGGGGAGGGGGGCAAATATGTATTCGTACAGAGCACTAAGCACAAGCAAAATTGGGTGGGGTCCAGGGGCAAAGCCCAGGTGGGACCCAGGGGGCAAAGCCCAGGTGGGACCCAGGGGGCAAAGCCCCCAGACGCTACGAGCATTTAACATTTTGAACGATAAAAAAATTAAGTTTCAGGATAGTTTTTTTTTTTTTTTTAATGCATCATTCAATTACTGATTCAAAGATTCCCAAAAATGTTTAACAGTGAATTCTGATGAATACTTTTACCTTGAAATTTGGAGGAGCTCTCAATTCAGTCCAGCTTATATTTAATAGAGTGTCTTAATTCTGAAAACAAATACATGCGACATATTAAAGTATCATGCTAGGTGTTCATTTTTCCTCAGCATAGTGATAGTGATGAGGGAGCTGGGTGATTCGTCAGTAGCATGTGTAGCTCAAGACCATGAGGTCGTGAGTTCCCGCCCACCCTGGAAATTACTTGGTTGAGAGAGGTTGCGCTCTCTTGTAACCGTAGCAACCTCGCCAATCCAGACTAAGCCACCAATATCATTTTTATCTTAATTCTAATGCAAGTTAGAATATAACATCATAACCTATGTAACACTTATCCATAATTATACTATGTTAAGTCCAGTTTACATTTAACCGAGTATTGTTCAAAGAATCCATCCATCCATCATCCAATCCTATGTCGCCCCACAGAGGAGCGTAGGAGCCCGGGGCTAGGCAAGCTGGTCCTGACATTTAAGATGAGAGTGACCAGCCTCACTCATCCCTGAGTGGCATTACATGAGCAATAAACCCCAAACACTCCTTGGATATAAACCTTCACCGGCTCAATCCGATTGGAGTGCCATAATTACCCACTAAACCACCAGGTGCCAAAAAATACATGCAAAATGATAAAAGTATCATGCTGTAAGTGTTTATTTTTCCTCAGCAGAGTGATGAAGGCAATCTCATTGAAAATGTAATGCAAATAGATTATGAATGTTAGAATAGCAACGTCTTCACTAATGTAACACTTATAATACCATGCACAGGAAACAACTCTTCATGTCACCATGTCAGATCACTGTCATTTCATGATTGTTGTGATTCAAGTTTTAAGTTCTACTTGAGTATAATTCTTGTGTTGGGGTACAGTATTTTGATGATGATGCCACCACCTAGAGTAGTTCACCATAATGGGCAAAATAGAGATAACCTCTTCTCTGTCACAATGCCTCTCAATTAACATTTCCAGATCTATTAATTTTGTGATTGTATGGGCAAATCATATTTGTGGTCTTTCCTGGTCATTTTCCTTCTTGTACTGCCTTTATTCTTTTTTTAGTTGTACTGGATCTGACTGGGGGGCAACTGGGAGGGCAAAGATTCTGACTGGGGAGGCAAAGATTTTGACCAGGGAGCATTTGCCACCCCCCCCCCCCATTTTGCCGCCACTGCAGCCACACACTAGTAGAGATATACACCAGCAGAGGGCCATATGTGCGTGTTTGTATGATCTGTGATTGATTTGTAAGAAATAAATACAGTATATACTTTTTGGAAAATCCAAATAAAGAAAATAAGCCCAGTTGTGGGAAGAGGCTAAGGTGCAGGGAGTCCAGTGTCAGGTACTGTAATTACAGTAATACCCAACATTCAGTTTTAATCTGGATATACACCATACTGATGAAACAGAATTAATAAAGTATAATCACAGTACCTTGCCAGTAGAAAATATAGTTCAATATACTGT
Organism: Birgus latro; assembly: GCA_018397915.1. Taxonomy (NCBI): domain Eukaryota; kingdom Metazoa; phylum Arthropoda; class Malacostraca; order Decapoda; family Coenobitidae; genus Birgus; species Birgus latro. The sequence continues at coordinate 174,142 of JAGKTI010000102.1, forward strand.
ATGGAAAAATTAAAAAAAGAAAACAAGCTAATAATATAAGGATGATACTAAAGCAAAAATTTCTGGCTAAAAACACAAACATTTCTTGAGACTTTCCTAATGTACTAAACAGTATTACTGACCTTAACTGAGGTCCCCATGCAATGCCTCTTCACAGCAGCAACATCTCCCAGGGGTTCTCTTGGGAATCGAACCATCCCAGTGAAGTGTGGTGCCCCAGCATTGCTGCAGTAGCAGGACACCTCACACACTGGAAATGCACCGGCTAGGATGCGGATCTCCTCTGATCTTCTCTCATGAGATCCGGTAAGGGCGACCAGTTTTCCCCGTTGCTACAGTGTCCCACCTTAGAGACACCACAGGCAAGCTAACAACAACAGCTTGTAACTGATTAGTCAGTTTTATGGGAACATCAAATACAGCATGCTAAAGCTAGTTACTAGAAAACAAATTACTTTCTGATGACAGTCGTCATCCAGCAAGGTCAACTGCAGACAGTGCTACTTCATATCCAATCAACAACAGATAACAACATGATTTTGCAGCAGCTGTGTTTTGAGCAGTATTTCATTAACTGATGAAAACCTGACATTATTAGTAAAAAACCTTTCTTTAATAGTTTATGTGAAAATACACTCAAAATAACTAACTATAGAGCTTCCCCCAAGAAAAGGGTCAGCCACTAGAGTTGCCTTAGCCTGTTAGTCTAAACTGCAATATCAGGCTACCAGCAAGTCTGTCTATTTATGGCCAGATGCCATCATCCCATAAGAGGTGGCCATTTGACTTTGAGTTAGTGTTTGACAGAGAGGGGCACTAACCCTCTGCCAACCCACTTGATATGTAGGGAACACGTATGGGTTGGTTATATGGTTACCACCCTGTGTCTAACTCATATTTTTACTTACTCCTCTTCTTTTTTCAACTCTGTGGTACAGTGGTAGTGTGCGTCTCGCACATTGATGAACACGGGTTCGCCTCCCACTAGAGTTGTAAAAACTTTGGGAAGCATTCACCGAGCCACTTACCGCTTTGGCGGACATAAGGGGTGCTGTGGTTGAACCAGTGTCGCATACTAGTATGCTTGCACCCAGTCGGCTTAGGCAGGTCGATTACACTTGGTTCACAGACTACACACACATCCAAAGCTACTCCAACACAACACTCACACTTACAAGCACTTCTCACCCTACACACAATCTCTGCAGAGCACCACATGTTGGTGGAGTGGAGATACAGATACACAGATAGACACTGACACAGACATGGACATAATGAGAAGCTTCTCTGATCTCTCTTCCCTAATTCCAGATGAAAATCTATGAACTAAAACATTGCCTTGGCTTCCTTTACTGCTATAAACAGGCACTCAGCACTACATCTCCATTGTCCTCGGCTCAAGCTACCATGTCCAGTACTGTTTGTTGTTGTCTGGCAACCTCACATGCATACTACACTGTTTACACTGATGAGAGGGAGGGGGGGGAGAGGGGGCAATAACCCCCAGATAAGTTAGCAAATTTATGCATAGTGGTGATGGTGGAACTGAATGAAATGAAGACCCATGTATTATTTACAAGTGCTATAATTCCATTACTAATGATTTTCAATGGAACTGTCATATAGGGGCAGGTGTTGGTACAGATAAAAGCAACAGAACACCTCAAAGAAAACCAAATTAAGTATGGGCTGAAACAAGAATTTTACCATCACCATTACGGAAAACCAGCAACACCCAATGCCAACTGTGAATCTGATCTCAGGTACAAGACCTACTTCATCAGCTGACCACTGGCTTAAATAACTCTATAATAACTTAGGAAACATGCTGTGGAATTTTGATTGCAACCAGCTAACTAATCTTCCAAAGAACACTGGATACTATATATGAATCCCTTTAGCCAGTGAATAAGGTACACTTAAAATGGAACACTCACAATAGACTCTTGGCTCCTGGTGCTGGGTCAAGCAATGGATAGAAGAGAATATATTAAGGCAGTAAACAACTATTACCTGTGATTCCTTCTCGTGGCTCAAGAAGATGACGTCTTAACTAGATGCCGTGAAGGATCTTAGCAGCAGCACACACGTTTGCCAGACGCTCAGTTCTTCTTCTGGGTATAAAGGCCACGGTCGAGGACACAACCCACTGCCCTTCCTCAGCCGATGGTCCAGACTCCAGCGTCTGGGTATAAGGATCTGTCAAACCATAGGGCTTCCCCTACCTTTGCAAGAGTTGCCATATAAATACTGTACTGTTACACTTGTACTCATAAATCACTCGAATGACGCTGGATACAAAGAATTTCAGAAAATCGCTGGAAAAGTGCAAACATATATTACCAATAGAGCTTTTGTCATGATATCTGAAATATCGCAAAATTTCTTGTAGATAGCCGTAAAAATTACTGCTATAAATGCATCTCTAGAACACGTTAAAAAGCTGTAAATTGGCAACCCTGGCAGAAGCTTGATCCTTATGGAACAACCCAGCGATGGCCCAAATGTACTCAAATTAACCCTTATTATCCGAGGTAGCATATTCTTGGTGCAACCAGATAATTCTTTTAAGATTAGTGAAGATCTATGGAAATGGAAGGGCTAAATATAATAGGCTCCTCTGTATAATAATTCAAAGCACGTACCCATGCAATGTGAGTGAAGGTGTTGCCTTTTCAATGGCACTTTCATGTAATCATGTAATTACTGTTGTGTACTCAATAATTTTTTGGCAATTCAGTCACTGTTAGTTCACTTAATCACTGTTTACTCAGTTATTTAACTGTTTATTTCGCTGAGATCATTTACTTTCCTTTCCTTCTAACACATACTGTATTACTCGTATGTTGTTTTCATACTGCAGCTCTAGTTATTGGCAAGGAACGCCAAAGGATTAAGGTGAGCTGCAGAAGGGCAATTTTTCACCATCTGCCCGTGTCCACTCTTCTAAGTAAGGTGGACGAATCTACACAAACAACAAGGCAATTTCATCCTGCAGCCCACTTGGTAATTCACTTCCAGATGAACCGGAAACAACAGCAGCAACAAGTAAGCTGTTTCTTTCATCAAAATTTTTCAGTCTTACAATTCTAAGACTCATCTCAGGGTCATTTACGGATTTTTTTTCTTTCCCAGGAGATCTGTTTATAGTCTATTCTAAATTAAGGCAGCTTGGAGCACATTTTTAAGTGTCACTGTATTATCTTGTAAAGTATATCATCTACCTTTCTAGTCTTTCTTCCAAGTCAGCTTATATGAGATATTATGAACGTGATATTTTTCCTCTTTTTTTTTTCTTCACATTCTTTCCATGTCATATAATCTGGTCAGCACTTATGTAACATTTTCCTCAACTCCTCAACTCTTCAACACTTAAAGTCTTTCTTGCCTGAAAGATATCATAAGTAATTTTTATACTGATAACACATACGTATTCTTAAACCTAAACATCAATAGGTGGAGATATCATGATAATGCTTTAGCAATAAAACAAAATTGTATTTCGCGCCGTCTTTTAACACAAACCTCGATTTTTTTTTTTTTTTTGCTATCTACGTCATATGTACTGCAGACTTATATTATAGATGGTTGTGAAAACAAATAAGTGTTTTTCTAATTAGTTACAGTTATAAGCATTGCTTGACATTTGAATGGTTCCGCGACGTCGTCGAAAAGAAACATGAGAACCATCAATATAGCGGGTTCTTTTTCGCTAAATCTGGATGTCTCATATTAAGAGAAATTTGGTGGGATAATTGAGATATAATACAGATGTAACGAGATTAGAATGATTACAATACTTTTTTAGTAATTTTCAGATTTTTGTATTATGCGACGTTCTAGCCATTTTTAAGAGCAAATTTAGCTGTATTTGTAACTCTTCTCTCTTCGGTGTGTGTTGGGCAAAGTTGACACGCTTTCGGTGGTGTGAGGGCATTTGCCACCTTAGTAAAAGTCAAGGATTTTTGAAATAGTGAAGATCAGTAAGAGACAAGATGAAACTGAGTAGCGGGACCAAGCAGCGGCTACAATACGTCATTGACTTAGGGAAAACTGTTTTCCACTGGGGCTTCATGCCTGCTGTCCTTTACCTGGGTTAGTATTCTACAGTACTGTACTGTGCAGTGTTGAGTAGGGAGAGGAGGCCTGGGTTTTGCAAAATATGCTAGCATCGTGCACGTACTTTTTCAAGGAAATGGTAATTATTAGGTTTCAGCCGAAATTTTTACTCGGCGATAAATAGAAATTACAGCTTTTGAGAAAAGCCATACCCCCAACTCCTATCCCATCCATAATGGACATGTGAAGAAGTGAAAGGAACGCGGGAAGCCATTTTAGGTATTGACAGTCCTGACTATGATAATTATCTCCCAGCCAAGGGCAGTTCCAACCTCATCATACCTTAATCATTGCCCTCACCGAGGGGGCACGGTGGCTCAGATGTAGAGCATCGAGCTCGGGACCAGGGGGTCGCGAGTTCGAGCCGCGCCCGGGACTGCCGTGCCGGGAGGGGTAGCGCCCTCCTGTTACCTAGCGGGGCTATATGATCTCACTGTAAGGTCTAGCTCGGGGGATTCTTTAATCCCTTTTAATTGCCCTCACTGAGTCACAACCCGGTACATCATGAGATGCTGTGTATCATTGTGTAGTGGATGCTAGTTGCTTTCATGTATAATACAAATGCAACTTCTTTGTTATTACTGATTTCCGATGGAATCATCATATTAAATGCTTGTTTGGGTAAGATATATATATTTAGAACATCCCCAAAATAACCAGAGAATGTTTGAGCTGAAACTTAATATAGTTATACCAAGATAAGTGGGTTTTATTGTGTGTTATTGTTGGCTTTTTTCTGTTGCAGCTTATTGTACCTAGCTCCGTGGTAGAAAATGACAGCTCTGTGGCCTTACATCCTTTACACAGCACTTGACTATCACTAGATTCACCAGTTAATCTGTTATTGTAACCTGGCCTCTACCAGATCTATCTATCTGTCTGTCTACATCCAGAAGCTGTAATTTTGTAATAACTCAAAATCAAATGGCCACCCCCTTATGGGATTATGGTGTCTGGCAATAGATAGATGGATGACCGTTTATCTTTGGGTTAGTAGTTGATACGTGTAATACTTGAATTTCAGAGAAGATGTTACTTAGTAAAGGAGTTACTGGAATAGTATAATCAGATAATTTGCTGCATAGGTTTTCATGCAACATCATACCTCAGTTATTATACAGTAGTAAACTATTAATTATTATATGCAGTTTGCCATGTAAAGAGGGATGTAGCATGAGAGACTGACTAGAGCCGCATTTTTGTGAGGCCTTTTTAGACCATTCAGGACCAGTCAAAGTTTTCTAGACTATGCTCACAAGTATGGATTTTAGACCAGTTCCATCCATAATCTGCTCCTGTTGGCCAGAGGATGGAGTGGGCAAGTCATTATGGAATCAGCTGAGTTATGTAAACAGAGAGAATGGGATGGTAATTGAAATGCAGACTACCAAAGTTCCCCATCAAAAACTGAATACCGAAGTGCCCCTTGAAACTTACCTGGTCGAGACACACACCTCAGGAGGAGACAACCAAGGGGCAGAAATAGTTTGCACGGGCTCAGTGCAGACGGGTGTACCTGTGCCTTTCCTGCATGCCCCCCTTGCACTCAGGTAACTCACCACTGAGCCATCAGCCACGAAGGACTAAATCTCTGCCGGACCAGCCCTTGCCAGGATCAAGGTGGGGCTACTCAGCTAGTCCCAGATGGCACCAAGGAAACAGCCACTAGCTGCTCTTTCGCTGCTACCCCACAATCACACCGGGTGACGGCCACAAGCCGCACATGGGGGGAGACGGCCACAAGCCACTCCCACTACAACCCTAAAAAAAAGAAGGGGATCAGGTGACGGCCACAAGCCACACCCCCGGAGAAGCAATGGCCACAAGCCGCGCCTCCGTCAGGAGGAACCCAACACTGGTGACGGCCACAAGCCGCGCCTCCGTCTGGAGGGACCCAACACTCGTGACGGCCACAAGCCGCACCTGCAGGAGGGCAATGGCCACAAGCCGCACACCTGCGGGCCCTCCGGGAAGTAGGACACTGGTGATGGCCACAAGCCACACCTGCACCCCCGTGACAGCCACAAGCTGCACTCAGGGTGTAGTCCTCGCAGGGCACGGCACCCGGTGATGGCCACAAGCTGTGTGAGGGAGGAGACGGCCAGAAGACGCTCTGCCTTTCATGTCCTAGGGGACTCAGTGATGGCCATAAGCCGCACCGAGGAGGGAACGGTTACATGCCGCCCCTCTCCCCCTACCCCAGTTGCCTTCCCCATCTGAGGATTTCCCGAGCTTGCTAGAGTTTGCTTGTGGCAGCTCGGGTATCCTCGCCCCTTCCCTAAACAGGGATACCCTCCCGGCAGAACAACAGCTGGAGGAGACCTGACAAGGCCCCTTGGTACCTGGGATCCTAGCATTCCAGCCAGCCCCTTGGCAGTCCCAGCCCCTGACAGGCTCTTCACCATTGACCAGCCGAGATGTCCCCAGGACCCTGGGGCGTGACCTCCCCTGCCCAACCCGATGACCTCCTGCCCGTCAGAGTGGGCGCCGAGAGGTACGCCTACTCTCTGTGTTCCCCGGGCCCGTCAGGAAGGGCGCCCACATCACACCGCCCTCAGACCACTCCTGGATGACCCAGTTACAGCCCAGCCTCCTGACGAAGGCCCCCGGATGTTCCAGCAGCAGCCGGCCTCCTGACGAGGCCTCAGATGAACACCAGCAGTTCGGCCTCCTGATGAAGGCCCCTCCGGACGTCCCGACGACCGACGGCCTCCTAACGCAGGCCGCCACCCATGGGCCGTCCACTACTGCCGGGCCTCACCCTACAGCAAGTCCCAGCAACGGTCACCTGTCCCAGAGTCCTCCGGCCTTGTCCTATTTGTGTACATATTATTTCTTTGTCAGGTGTGCCACTGTCTGTATTTGACTCAGTGTATGAATTAAAGTTTATATGTGTAAGGCTTGTTGCTCTGAGTTCTTATGCCCTGTTCCCTCTAGTTGCCTTAAGATCCCCAACCCGGTCTAGAAAAGAGGACCCCGCTCTAGGCTCCATGTCTGATGGACGAGAAGTCGTGCCTTACACATGCAGCATAACAGTAAAAAATTAATTCAGCTACAAATATCATTATCAGCATACACAGTACCTTAGCTGTTTCAACGTTATATAAAAGAAATTATGACTGCTTGCCAGTGTGCCACTATTAGAATCATGATAATGAGTTGTCATTACACCCTGAAGTGAAATAACTGTGCAGCTTACCTTTTCAGTCAAAACAGAACTACGGTGATAACCAGAGGCAAAGGATGCAGTATTTGTGCTTAAGGAACTATTACTGGGAAATAGTTGTAAGTGCCATCGTTACCTTATAATAATCCATTGAGGCAATTAATTTGAATTTCTCTCCAGACATTATCATCTCACATATTCAGCCATAACTTATCATCTTTTTCAATTAAGGTTTAAACAAGTGTCCAATTCAAGTAGCATCTACATTTATATCACCATCCTTTATCACTGTTGACTGTTATTTATGTGAAATTCTACTTTTAATATATAATTCAGCTTCTACTTCTGTCAGCCTTCCTTGCCATATCAACTGTTTACTCTGGGCATGGAACGCTCTTGGTTGTCCTTGTTGTCCAGTGCTACCACGCATCCTTTTTTGCGCTGGACTCGGTAAACCCAGTCTTGGCTCTGGGTCAGGATTGCTTAAGACCAGGCTTGACTGGTCTGATTTTTCTGAAACTGTCACACCAGAACAGCCATGGGACTAGTCTCGAATGGTCTGAAAACCTCACAAAGATGCAGCATAGGTAAGTGTGCATGAGGTGGAGGGGGGAGAGGTTGACCAAGAATGAGATGGAGGGATGGGATGGAGAGGTTTATGAGAGAGGGGGTGTGAGTTGGAGAGAGAGCAACCTGATGGCAGAGAACAGGGTGACAAGGAAGCGATTCATTTGTGGCCACCTCTTGTGGGATTAGGGTCTTTGGCAGTAGGTAGGTAATAAAACAGTAGCATACTGTAATAATTATTATATATAGTGTATACAGTACTAGTATGGTAATACTAAGTTGATTTCTTTCACAGGATTTAAACAAGGTGCAGATAAAGGCTCCCCAGAGATCAGTCTTGGCAAGTGAGTATTGACCATTTTTTAAAATAAGAAATATACATCTAAATTGTGTGTGTGTGTGTATGTGATTTTGTGCTCCATTTCACTGTGCATGCTGTTTATATTTTTCCTAAGGCGATAATCAATTTCCCAGATCCTACTTTACCCTGTCTTTAGGTGGGAAAAGATGTCAGGGTGATGATGATAATGATGTATGTACATTTGTGGTCAGTCATCACTTTACATGTCAGGTTCCAAACAACAGGATTCCAACCCTTCAAACTCATTTGAAATATAGTTAGATTAGGAAGATTGCATTACGTATTAGTTTCAAGACGAGAAAGATTATTGACTGCAACATCTGGGTATTTATTATCCTTGTATAATACCACAAGACACTGATAATTATTCAGAGGCTTTGTTGAATGTTAGGATTTTGAATAAAGTAGTAAACCCCTTTCACATTTTACATGCTGGAGACCATGGTAGGTGGTGGGGACCATCATCCACTCAGTGTTCTGCTGCATACTTCTTCCTTCCCCTTTCTCATTCTGTCTGTTTCTCTCTCGTCATCTCTTCTTATTTCTCCCCTTCCTTCCTGTCACTTTTTCTTACTCTTCTTTCCATTTCAGGTGGCACTACACTGAGTGACCAACCTAATGGTTTCCTGGAACCCAGGAAACCATTTACAACACTGGGTGGTAACCATATTTATTAATGAGGTGACATAGAGCCTGCTTTGCTGTCCATGTGAACTGGGTGGAGATGCAAATGCAGCATCCATCTAGGAACCTAATCTCCACACTGTTCCCCACGCCTCACTATGGTGAGGCACTGTCAGCTGCAAGGGCATATCGGTTCACTGCACAGGACAACCTTGCAGGGACAGCTGCTTGCCTGCAGTTGGCAGGTATGCTCAGCCAGACAGACTGGGGTTGATTAACAACATCAAACTGTAGAGCAATGCCCTCTGTCAGTGGTGCTGATGCATCTTAACTTAAAATCTGCCTGGATGCACAAATGTCCCTCAGCTCCTCTCCATCTTCTGAAAGAAGGATGTTAGACTACAATACAGTATTATTTTACTGCAGACTACGGGGTTCATGTCCAGACAAGCCTGGGGTTGCTACTCTTACTGCTACACTGATTGTCTTTACTGTTTTTTTAAGTGGTTGACTAATAGACTTGTTTCTCCCAACAGCATTATCTGGTAGTCTGACAGTGGCTACAGTGAGTTGGTGATCTTCTTGTGATATGGGACAACACCAGATCTCAGCCTCTCTACACTGATCGAAGGCCATGAAGTTACATGTGAATATAGTTTCATTCAGTATATGTGAACAGCTGTCCTTGAATCATTATTCTAACTGTAAGCTATACACATTGTAAGACTCTGGTGGTCATGAAATAAACTGGTACAGTTTATTTATTTATTTATTTATTTTTTATATTGAACATCAGATGTCTAGTAGTGTAATAGAACAGTAATAAATTCAGGTGTAAAAATGTAATAGCTGTTGAAACTAAATGAAAAGAAGCTAATGCACCCAGCCTATTTTATTACCCATTTGAAAGAGTAATTGTGTTAAACCTAGTACAGTAATTATAAATAGGAGAAGAAGGGGATGATGTCTGTTACATGCTAGTATTTGTACAAGTATATTCTGTCACTTGTGGCAGCTTTCCTTGTGTTTCAATCTTAGCCGTTTCCCTGTTCATACCCTTAATACAGAGATCTCCACACAGGACCTTGCTGCATGTGTTCTCCTGTTTGCCTCTGGGCTTCTCTTCACTCCGGTGCTTGTAACCCTTCTCAGATAGTAATTTTCATTTTTTTTTTTTTTCCCAAGAAAAGTATGTATCATTTTCAGTAATGTGTTGAGTTTATTCAGATTTAATTAGGTGGTGGCAACCATCATCCACTCACTTGATGTAGTGCTTTCTACTTCTTCCTTAGCCTTTATCATTCTTTTTCTGTGCCTGCCTTCCTCTCTTCCTATTTCTCCCATCTTTCCTGTCACTTGTTATTGCTTTTCTTTCCTTTACAGGTGGCTTTACATAGTGACAAGCCAAATGGTTTCCTGTAAGCCAAGAAACCATTTACAACACTGGGTGGTAACCATATAACCAAATCATACGTGCTCCCTATGTGTCAACGAGTGGGTCAGTGGAGGGTTAGTGCCCCTCCCCGTAAAACAAATAACTCACTGTCAAATGGCCATCCCTTGCGGGATGATGGCATCTGGCAATAGAGAGATAGATAGATGGATAGAACCTTTCCAAATACCTCTAAGGTATTTAAGGACACATCTGCCTACTTAAGGTGTCCTTAAATAGGGATGATAGAGTTCACCTTGCTTGGCTTGGAACAGGACATCACCCAGTCCTCCTCAGCTACAACCATAGATTTGGGTTGGGTGGAATCACTGATTACACATGCCCAGCTTGTAGATAGGCCCACACAATATCTCTATGTATCTATAGCCAGATGCCATTATCCTGTATGGGTTGGCCATTTGTCTTTAAGTTAGCTGTTTTATGGGAAGGGGCACTAACCTTCAGCCAATCCACTTGTTGACACATAGGGAACACACGTAGAGCTGTACGGTACGTAGGAGGACTGCTAGGCCTTGATAGCAGGCTGTGAAGCCTATGCCTAGAGACACACACACACACACACACACACACACACACACACACACACACACAAATGGATTGGTTATATGGTTATCACTTAGTGTTGTAAATGGTTACCTGGCTTACAGGAAACCATTAGGCTTGCCACTCAATGTAAAGCCACATGAAACGGAAAGAAGGGTAATAAAAAATGACCAGAAAAATGGAAGAAATAGGAAGAGAAGGCAGACAGAGAAGAAGAATGAGAATGGTGAAGGGAGAAGTAGGCAGCACTACATCAAATGAGTGGATGAAGGTCACCACCACCTACCACCACAATATGACACACTTAATGGAGCACTACACAACACATGCCACACTAAGATGCAAACGCAGCATCAACGATGCAGGCAGCCTATGGGACAACTCCATAAGGGCAGTTGCTTATCTGCAGTTGATGGGTCTGTGTGATCAGACAGACCAGGGTTGAGCAACAACAACATCCAGATTCCTGTACAGTAGTATAGCATTGTATTTTATGTTGATGAATGATTGTGTATGTGAGATGAGGATATCACTGACAATAATAGGTAAGTATGATAGCTAAAAGGGAAATTTGTTTGTATGGGGCCATGGATGGTGGGCTGTGGGTCCCTGATCCCCTGCCTGAACTTGGGGCTGTGCTTGCATTTGGGGCCTGTGGTTCATCTCTTGCTTTATTTATCAACCAACTGTTACAAATCAAAACCAGGCATAAGGAAGCTTGAGGAAACCAAATCACCCAAGGGTTCAGAAGGGCATCTTGGAATGTGGGAACATTCAGGGTTAGAGTGGGGAAGTGGTGGAGACTCTTAAGCTGCAGACATGTAGATGTCTGCTGCTTACAGGAGGTTAGGGTTCAAGGGAGGGTCAGCTAGGATGATTGTTAGGAAGAACTGTAGGTATAAGGTGGTTTTGGAAGGGAAGTGTGGACGGATATGGTAGTGTGGGTGTGCAGGTTGAGGAGAAATGGAAGGAATGTCAGGCATGTAATGAGAGGAAGTTAAATGATTATAGCAGTAAGAATATTGTCTGGTATATTGGCGTATGCTCCACAGGTTGACGTGAATGATGAAGAAAAAGATTCTGGGATGATTTGATACATGTGATTGGTGACATGGGGAATGATGATACTGTATTGTAATTTGGTTGGGGATTTAAATGGTCATGTGGGTGCAGCAGCTAAAGGATATGAAAGGGTGCATGGGGAATGCGCATGTGGTGTGAGGAATGCTGAGGGGGGGAAAGATGCTCAAGTCTGGGGAGGCAATGACCATGATTGTGTGCACCATTCTTTTTAGGAAAAGAGAGTGAAGGATGATTACATATGAGTCTGGGAGTAATAGTAGCTAGATTGACTATTTCTTGGTCAGGAAGGCTGATAGGTTAGTGAAGGATGTTAAAGTTATAGGGAGCCAAGAGTTTATGCAGCAGCACAAATTACTGATAAGTGATATGGCACTAAAGGAGCGGATAATGGAAAAAAGTACCTATGTACCCAGGAGGAAAATATGGAAGTTGAAAACCAAGCAGTAAGGGATGCCTTCTATAGTGCAATGATTGGTGGTAGCTGAACAGGGAACTGTAGACTGAAGTGTCAATGAGCAGTAGAGAGCTTTCAAGAACAATCTCCTGAGAGATACTGATTCAAAGTTTGGATCGACAAGGGGGCCTCTAAGACTCAAGATAACATGATGGTTGGATGAGGATGCAGAAGTCATAGTTAGGGAGAAAAGTAGACTTTTCCAGGGATGGAAAAGGGGTGGTAACAGAGAGGAATACTTAGTTGCATATAGAACCAGAAAGGAGACATACAAGGCAAAATCTGAGTCTCATAGACTTATACTGGATAGTCTAAATATTGCCAAAAGGAAGAATGTGGCATTTACGGTAGAAAATCAATGAAGAGAGAAAACAGGGGTGGTTAGACAGGGTGCCAAGGAAGTTAGTTGGGGAGTGAAAGATAAAAATGGTAGATTACTAGTGGAGAAGGGAGAAAAAGTGAGCAGATGGAGAGAACACTTTAATGAATTGTTGAACATAGAGAATGAAAGTAATGCAAGCATAAGTGGCTGGGGAATGGCTGGGAGAAGGAGGGATGTGAGAAGAGAGGAAGAAATCAATAGGATGGAAGTTGTGGAAGCAATGAAGAAAGTTAAAATGGGGAAAGCCCCAGGAATTAATGGGGTGTGTGGTGAAATGCTGAAACATAGGGGAGAGATAGTAGTAGAATGGATGTGGAAGGTGTGCAGATTGGCTTGGGAGGAAGGTAGAGTCCCAGAAGATTGGAAGTCAGGTATAATTATTCCCAGTATAAAGGGAAAGGGGAAAAAGAAGTGTGTGGTAATCACATCAACATTTGTCTTATTAGAGTAATAGGAAAAGTATATAGTTGGATACTTACTGACAGAATTAGGGAAATAAAGAGGAATTAGTTGGAGAAGAACAGGGAGGTTTTAGGAAGGGAAGAGGTTGTGTAGATCTGATGTTCATTCTTAGATCTTTAGTGGAAAAGTTTCTAGAGAAGGGAAAGAAGTTGTATGCAGCCTTCATGGATTTGAAGAAAGCACATGACAGGGTGGATAGACGAGGATTGTGGACAGTATTAAGAATATATGGAGTAGATGGGAAGTTGTTCAAGATCGTGAAGAGTATGTATAAGGTTGCTAAGGCTGCAGTGCGTATGGATAGTGAATTGAGTGAGTTTTTCCATGTGAAGGCTGGATTGAAACAAGGATGTGTCATGTCTCCATGGCTGTTCAATCTGTATATGGATGGGGTTATAAAAGAGATACAAGGTACCGGTAGGGCAGTGGATGTTGGAGCGACTCTAGTGAGAGAGGGCAGTGTTTGGAAACTCCCAGTACTGTTGTTTGCAAATGATACTTTGTTGTTGAGTGAAAATGAAGGGGAGCTGCAAGGCTTGGTGGATGAGTTTGGGAGAGTGTGTAAGAAGCGGACTCTAAAGGTGGATGTGGGGAAGTGAAGTTATGGTCTTCAAGAGAAGTGAAGTCAGTGAATGTGTGATTGTACAATGAGGTTGGATGAGGAAGAAATGGAAAATGTGAGTGCATTTAAGTACTTGGGTAGTGTGATGAGTAAGGATGGAAGTATAGAGGGTGAAGTGCTTGAAAGGGTACAACAGGGAAGAAAGGTTGCTGGTTCATTGAAAGCAGTTATAAGACACAGGAAGTGAGCATGGAAGTGAAAAAACTACTACATGACAGTATTTTGATATCAACTCTAACATATGGAAGTGAAGCTTGTACCTTGTTGGAGGGACAGAAGTCAAGAGTGATAGCAGTGGAAATGAGAGGAGCATGTGGAGTCACATGGAGAGACAGATTGACAAATGAGGACGTGAAGGAGCGTTGTGGTGTAGATGTGGATGTGTTAGAAAGCATTAGGAGAAACACACTGAGGTGGTTTGGTTTGTCCATATGGAGAGGATGGAGAAGGAGAGACTGACGAGGAGAGTGTATGTGAGTGAGGTGGAGGGGGGGGAGAGGGAGAGGGAAGCCAAGGATGAGACGAAGGGATGGAGTGGAGATATATGAGAGAGGGGGTGTGTGAGCTGGAAGTAGGGCAGTGAAATGGCAGAGGACAGGATGACGTGGAGGCTATTTGTTTGTGGCCACCCCTTACGGGATTAAGGCGCCTGGTAATTGATAGATAGAATATATGATATCTACAATATATTTTATATACACTCCTGTACAGTAAGTCTTTTCTGTGATCATTTTTTTTGTCAGTTATCCTAAACTGCCAAGATTAAACTAAAATACATTCTTATTGCTATCGCAATTATTGTTGTCCGGAAATACATTTGCATTGGCACGTCTTTCATCTGGTTGGCAGTGACAATGATGCTGGACAATCCAGTTAAATGGTAGCTGCCTTCATTTCTGGCACAGAGGCTTCTTAACTTCATGGGTCAGGACCCAGTCTGCATGATATTTGGAGGAGATGGCCACTGAAACTTTTGTGGTTCCTTACAAACTTTAAGGTTCCAGTCAACTCATGCACCTCTAGTGGCCCATCAGCATTAAGAGTGCCCCCCCCAAAAGTATTTATAATACATGCCGCCAAAACACCCCACCCTAGTGCGACACCCACCTTAGGAAGAGACAACCGAGAGGTTATAACAGTGAGCACGGGCTCAGTGTGAGATGAGCCTACCTCTACCTTTGCCCTATGCCCCTCTCGCGCTCAGGTGCCTCACCTGGGAGGTAGCAGTCATGGCGCATTACACCTCAGCCGGACCAGCCCTCCCCAGGTTCAGGGTGATGCTAAGGAGTTAGCCCCAGACAGCATTCCCGAGACCACCACCAGGTGCTCACTTGCTGCTTCCCTCCCTCAGACATACCGAGTGACGGCCACCAGCCGCACACAGGGAGAGACGGCCACCAGCTGCTCTCAGATTAAACACTCTCCTGGGAAGAGGGCTTCGGTGACGGCCATGAGCCGCACCAGCAGGCAGGTGACGGCCACTAGCCACAGCTTGTCTGACTCCTGTAGAAGGGACCCGACTTGGGTGACGGCCACCACCCTCATCATCCCTGCGGTCGCTAAGGGAAATAGGACCTTGGTGACGGCCACCAGCCGCACCTCAGTGACGTCCATCAGCCGCACCTGCACCCCCGTGATGGCCACCATCTGCACCCGGGGTGTAGTCCTTGTGGAGCACGGCTCTTCGGTGACGGCCATCAGCTGCACCAGTGGGCGTGTGATGGCTACCAGCTGCACTCCGCCCACTGCCAACCAGAGGCACGGACTCTCAGTGATGGCCACCAGCCGCATGGGAAAGGAAACAGCCACCAGCCACTCTGATCTCCGTGTCCTAGGGGACTTGGCGACAGCCACCAGCTGTGCCGAGGAGGGAATGGCTACGTGCCACCCCTCGCCCCCTACCCCAGTGCCTTCCCATCCTGAGGATTTCCCCCTCTTGCCCACTTCCACCAGTGACAGAGCAGGTTTCCTTGCCCCTTCCCTGATTGGAGACACCTTCCTGGAGGAGCAGCAGCTGGAGGAGGTCTGGAGAAGCCCCTTGACACCTGGGGTCTGCGCCCTACAACCGGCTCCCCGGCAGTCACCAGTCCTGATGGACTCTGTACCAGCAGGACGTTGCAGATCACCCCTGACAGAGGCCCAGCCAAGGAGAGACCACATCCCTCGGACCAGCTGGGACATCCGCAGGACCCTGGGGCGTGACCTCCCCCACCTCAGCCGACGACAACCTGCACGCCAGAGTGGGCTCCGAGAGGTGTGCCTGCTCTCCCTGTTTGGCTCCCCAGTGACAGGCACCCCTACCACGCCACCCCACAGAACGCTCCCAGACGACCCAGTGACAACCCGCCTCCTGACGGAGGCCCCAGACAGTCCAGCAGCCACCCAGCCTCCTGACAAAGGCCCCAGATGAACCCCCGGCAGTCCGGCCTCCTGATGAAGGCCCCTAGATGAACCAACAGCAGACCGGCCTCCTGATGAATGCTCCCTGGGCAACCCAGCACCAGCCGGCCTCCTGACGAAGGCCGCCTTCCCTCCCAGGACCTCCAGACGCTGGGTCTATCCCAGGAGCAACCTACTGCTATGCCCCCAGCCCCAGTGTCCCTTGACCCTGTCAATAGTGTTGAACTATTTCTCACGTATTGTGTGCCACTGTATATGTATTGTGTCTAGTGTAAAGAATTAAGGTAATATACGTGTAAGGTTTGGTACCCAGTGTTTTTATGCCCTGTTCCTCTAGTTGCCCATAGTGTACCCAACCCGGTCTAGAAAGAGAACCCTGCTCTAGGGGCCGTGTGTAAGGAGCAAGTAGTCGCCCCTTAAATACACAGCACAACAGAAGGTAATATTTATTTTTGTCATGTGTAAGCCTTCTGACGATGTTGTCATCATCCATCTCTCTATACCCTCCACATGCCCCATCCATCTCCACCTGCCCTTTCTCATCACATTACCATCACATTCAAGTCTTAAGTTTGACATTCACTATTGTTTATGCACTTGATCTATTACATGTTTAGTCTTTTATTCTGCTTCATTACTTAGCATTCATCATCAAAGTACTTCGCTTTTTACTCTACCCATGTTTGCGCAAACGTGGCCTTACACATCTCACATCATGCCATTAATCTGCTTTGCTCCTTCTCATCTTGGTACCCTGTTGGACATCATATTCACTGACTTGTATATTCCCTGATTATTTTACCCTCGTATAATACTCTCCCCTGTGTCTTTTAGGTGAAATCATATTTGCATTATTTTTTAATTCAGTTGGTTACTTACAAACTTATCTGAAGAGTTGGTTTATAACTCAAAAAGTTTGTTAGTTGAAATTCACTAATACTTGAGCCCAGGTATGTACAAATCATTGGGGGACATTGTGAATACTGGCAGAAACTGTAATACAGTATAATGAAATTGGTATACCAATTACATCAAGTAAATTAATTTGATCATTGATACCAATGTTCTTAGTTTTAATTTCTATTATATATTGTTCAGTCCAGTTTCAGGTAGATGTCATTGAAATAATACCTCTGTAAATATCTCCCACTGGCTAATAGTTTCAGCTGAGTTGGCACTTGGTTTAGCTTTTAGTAATTACATGCAGTTTATGGAAAAAAAAAAAGTGTTTATTTATCAGCATTTTAGTGATGAAATATCGATAAATAAAAGATAACTGTATTTATGTTAAGAGTTCTGTAGTGATGGTCTTCGAGAGAAGTGAAGTCAGTGCATATACAGTGAGACTGGATGGGGAGGAAATGGAAAATATGAGTGGATATTTTAAGTACTTGGGTAGTGTGATGAGTAAGGATGGAAGTTTAGAGGGTGAAGTGATTGAAAGGGTGCAGCAGGGAAGAAGAGTTGCTGGATGCTTGAAAGTAGTGATAAGAAACAGGGAAGTGAGCATCTGCTACATGACAGTATTTTGATACCAATTCTAATGTATAGAAGTAAAGCATGGACCTTGTTGGAGGGACAGAAGTCAAGTGAGAGCAGTGCTAATGAGTTATTTGAGAGTGAAATGCAGAAATACCAAAGTGCCCCATGAACCTTACCTGGCCAAGACACCCACCCCAGGAGGAGACACCCAAGGGGCAGAAATAGTCAGCGCGGGCTCCGTGCAAGACGGGCGCACCTGTGTCTTTTCCACCGCCCCTCTTGCCCTCAGGTAACTTGCCACGGAGTTATCAGACCTGGCAGACTACATTTAGCCCTCACCAGGTTTCGGGGTTGGGCTATTTCTTTAGCTCCGTATAGCCAGCAGGAGACGGCCACTAGCCGCTCAGAAGCTGCTTCCCTCCCTCAATCATACCTGGTGACATCCACAAGCTGCACACGGGGGCAGACGTCCACAAGCCGGATCCTGATTCAACCCTAAAAGAAAAGGGGAACAGTTGACGGCCACAAGCCTCTCCCACTAAAACCCCAGAAAGAATGGGAACAGGTGACGGCTACAAGCTGTGCCTCCATCAGGAGGGACCCCTCACTGGTGACAGCCACAAGCCGGACCTGCAGGAGGGCAACGGCCACAAGCCGCACACCTGTGGGCCCTCCGGGAAGAAGGACACTGGTGACGGCCACAAGCCACACTCGGGGTGTAGTCCT